>WHPX01000892.1:0-68543 GCA_011057435.1 Actinia equina | reverse complement strand
TAATCTTATATGTCATTTTCTTTAACGCACTGTTATCTGGATCGTGAGCGGTATTCACCTACTCTGGCCCAGTTAGCTGGAAAAGCCCCTTTATTAATTAAATACAAATAATTTGTCAATACACATAAGGCATCTCTTAATCTATGCTCTAGTGTAAAGACGGATTTGACATTCTGCCTGTGGAGGGCAAGTGAAATGGCCCATGCACTAGAATATATTCAATTTTTTCAGACAACAGTCAGAGGGGAAAGCTTTCTGCCATGTTTGGTGTGGTTGTTCCTGTCATCCTATCCATGTTCTCTGTCATCTTATTTCTAAGACTTGGGTATGTTGTTGGTCAGGTATGAACTATATTCATATTTTATCTATATTTAATGTAATATAATGACATCACCATTGTCAACATCATCATCATTATCATCATCATCATCATTATCATCATCACCACCATCACCATCATCATGATCATGATCATCAACATCATTATCATCATCACCATCATCATGATCATCAACATCATCATCATCATGATCATCACCATCATCATGATGATCATCAACATCATTATCATCACCATCATCATCATCGTCATTATCATTATAATTTCAAATTATAAATTGTTATGACAGCACATAAGACTTAGCCATAAAAGATAAGAATGCTAATCGCTTTATGGATTTACTCGATTGTTTTAATCTGACTATCCTTGATCCTGTTTCACCTACACTAAAAGCAATCACGTTTTGGATCTAATCATTACAAGATCTGATGAAAAAATCTGTGACCAACCTTACTGTACACGATCCTGTTTTATCTGATCATGTATGCTGTTCATTGTATGTTATCTGTCAACAAGCCTCTACTTCAATCAAAAAAGCATTTCTATCGCAAGCTTCGTGCAATAGATGCTGATTGTCTCCAACAAGATATTATGCAACTCTGCACATATCAATGT
Source organism: Actinia equina (assembly GCA_011057435.1). Classification (NCBI taxonomy): domain Eukaryota; kingdom Metazoa; phylum Cnidaria; class Anthozoa; order Actiniaria; family Actiniidae; genus Actinia; species Actinia equina. The sequence goes on along the minus strand of WHPX01000892.1, from coordinate 67,588 downwards.
CCTGCTACTGAAACTCTCTGATTTGTGTACTCAATATGACTCTGTTTTATTGTCTATTTTAAATAAACATGCTCCTTTACGTTCTCAATCCATCTCCCTGTCGCCCAATAGGCTTCCATGGTATACTGATGAAATTCAAATTAAGAAAACCAAAGCGTCGTAATCTAAGAAAGACGTTGGCGACGTTCCAAATCAGAGGTCGACCGTGAATTATAGGTTTGATCAATGTAATTGTCGTTAAAAAACTTGATTTTCGATGCAAAAATAATTATTATTCTAAAAAAATTGATTACTGATGCTGTTCTAACAGTAATGATTTATTCCGTTCTATGATCGATTGCTACACCGATACTACCTGAAAAAAAACTACAACCTCAATTCATCCCAGATCTAGCTAAAATTTCGTTTACTTCTTTAAAAACAAAATCGTTACATCAGAAATGGCTTCGTTCCTACGTCCATCATTCTTCAAATGAATTTCTCTTCTTCTGGATTTCACCTAAACTGGATTGTACAAATGATTCATTTTTGCCTAATCTCTATTGAGGAATTATCAGCCATTGCGAAAACAGATGTCATCGAAATCCTGTAGTCTTGATCCTTTTCCTGCAAGTCTCCTACTTGGACATTTTGGTGCATTACTGCCTACTATATGTGAATCGTTAACCTGTCACTTCAAACTGGTGTTGTTCCATCTTCTCTTAAAGTTGCTGTTTTAAAACCGTTACTGAAAAAACCATCTCTTGATCATGAAATTTTTGGAAATTATCGCCCTATCTCTAATTTAAAGATATTCTCCAAGATTATTGGAAAAGTCGTTTCCCTTCAGCTAAATGATTATCTGTCCTCTGAACAATCTCCATGAACCATTGCAGTCTGCATACAAAACATTTCATAGCTGTGAAACTGCTCTTCTTCGAGTACAAAATGATATCCCCACTCCAATGACAATCGTTCTTGTGTTGCCATGATACTCTTGGACCTATCTGCTGCATTTGACACAGTTGATCATCAAATTCTTCTAGATCGTCTCCATACAAAATTTGGCATTTCTGGCATAGCTCTTCAATGGTTTAAGTCCTACCTCACTGATCGCTTTCAATTTGTTTCCATTGATGATTTTTCTTCTGAAGCCCTTCAAACTTGATTGTGGCGTTACCTCAGGTTCCGTACTTGGTCCTTTGTTGTATCTCCTTTATACTTCTCCAGTAGCTGATATCCTCCGCATACACAGAATGTCTTTCCACCTTTATGCCGATGACACTCAATTATATATTCCTTTCTCCTGTAATGATGATTTGTCTCTTAATGATTCCATGAAACTGATTGAAACTGTCTATCTGATATTGATGCTTGGATGACTACAAATAAATTGAAACTAAATAAGGCAAAACTGAATTCCTGTTATTTTCTTCAAAGCACAGCCCACAGTTAACTCTTCCTTCTCTTCAATTTGGTTCTGATGTGATACTGCCCTCAATGCATGCTCGGAACATTGGTGTTATATTTGATACGCATCTTACTTTGGTTCGTCATGTGAATAATATTTGCAAGTCTTCTTTTTATCATCTCAGAAACATTGCTAAATAAGAAAATACATCTCTTTGAAAACAACTGAAACTCTCGTCACGCGTTCATATCCTCCAAACTCGACAACTGTAACTCTCTGCTCTTTGGCTTACCAAACACAACTCTTAGATAACTACAATCTGTACAGATGCTGCTGCCAGAATAATCACTCTTTCCCATAAACATGACCACATTACACCTATCCTCGTTAATCTGCATTGGCTACCAATTGAATCTAGAATTAAATATAAAATCCTATTACTTACTTTTAAAGCTCTTCATGGGCAATCTCCTATCTATATCCGGGAACTCATTTCAGTGTATAAACCGAACCGTAATCTTCGTTCTGCATCACAAGTTCTTCTATCAGCACATTCTTATAATCTTAAATCTTATGGTTATCGCTCCTTCTCTGTGGCTGCTCCTGAACTCTGGAACTCACTTCCAATATCTCTCCGAAATGCATCAAGTCTAGCCTTATTCAAACTGAACTTAAAACTTATCTCTTCAAATTAGCATATTCTTTGTAAATAATTTTATTTTGTCGTTGTCTTTGTCGTTTGTTTACTAGCGCTTAGAACAGATTTGTATTTGCGCTTTATAAATAAATATTATTATTATTATTATTATATTGTTTTTCACCCATACGAAACTGCTCTGCTCTACATTACTGCTTTTTGAATCTACTATAACTGCTATTTAAAATCACATATTGGGCTACCTGTTGAGTTTTTTCACAGGTATCCCACAGTCATTAAAAATAAGTTGATCATTTCATGTCATTGTTTGTGCTATTATAGCATTATATTCTATTTTATTATATATCAATACTTATATTAATTATAATGTGTGAATTTATCCAGGCTGGCTTGATAGCAGGCATTGCTCTATTTGTTGTGGCTTATTTGGTTGTAAGTATCACAGTACTGTCAATCTCAGCCATAGCAAACCAATGGTGTCGTCAAGGGAGGAGGAGCATATTGTATCCTAACCTTTAATCTGTTAACAATGAAATGCACATTTTATTTTTTTATTGCTGTAAGTTAGATAACTCCTGGTCCCTGGGGTCATTGAATCACCCTCTTTAAATAAAGTTCATACACAACTTTCAAACATGGCTGCCAAACGCGGTTGGGACTAGGGACAATTGAATGGAAGCGTCATTCATCTCACCAATTTGAGTTCTTTTAAGCGTCTTTTGAAGTAAGGGTAAATGACTTGAATGACACAAAATATCGCACTGAGTAGACTTTGTTTACAAATGAGGCCTTACTTACCTCAAAATTGTCCCTAGTCCCAACCGAGTTTGGCATTTACTTTTGAAAATCTTGTATGTATCTTGCAATTACTACAAGACACCATTCTGGCATTAAAAGGGTGTATATTAAACCTTTTACTGGTTGTGCAACCCTTGGATAATTAAATTGTTTGAGTGTTGACTATACATTGGCTAAAAAAAGGCCAATCAGTGGATGACAGCAAAGTAATGACTGATGGTCCAACTATGGATAGCCAACAGTTAGCATGGCGATGACGCTGGCGCTGGCGCTGGCGCTGGCGATGGTAAAAGCAATGGTGATGAAGATGATAATGTCCCTGGATTATAATCCTTGATTCAATTTCATTCAAATGGTGATGGTGATAGTGATGGGGATGGGGATGGGAATGGGGATGGGGATGGGAATGGGAATGGGAATGGGGATGGGGATGGGGATGGGGATGGGGATGGGGATGGGGATGGGGATGGGGATGGGGATGGGGATGGGGATGGGGATGGGGATGGGGATGGGGATGGGGATGGGAATGGGGATGGTGGTGGGGATGGTGATGGTGGTGGTGATGGTGATGGTGATGATGATGGTGATGGTGATGGTGATGGTGATGATGATGATGATGGTGGTGGTGATGGGGATGGTGATGATGGTGGTGATGGTGATGGTGATGGTGATGGTGATGGTGATGGTGATGGTGATGGTGATGGTGATGGTGATGGTGATGGTGGTGATGATCGTGTTGGGGATAGTGTTGGTGATAGTGTTGGTGATGATGATGGTGAATGTGATAGTGTTGGTGATGATGGTGGTGATGATGATGGTGATGGTGATGATGACGATGATGATGATAATGAAAATAATAATATCCCTGTATTATAATCCTTGATGCAATTACCAATAATTCCCAGACATGATAAGTAGGACTCTTGGTCCAGAGTTTGGAGGCTCTATTGGAGTGATATTCTTCTTTGCTAATGTTTTTTCAAGTGCTTTATACATTTTGGGTTTTGTTGAAGCAATAATCAACAACTTTGGTCCTGCAGGCTATTTGGAACAAGTATCTGGTATATATGATATTTTTTTAATTTTTCCATCATAGAACTTTTTCGCATTCCAAATTACTGCTGTGTTCCTTGATTACAGGCTCATATGAAGGCTTGGCCTTTTTTTCAGTGTATAAATATTCACATTCAAAAGCCAACAGTATAGTAAAGAATGCACAACTTCAACAATACAAAGGCTAACCTTCCCTGAAATACCTGAATATTCTGCACAAAATTGAGCTGACCCTGAGCAACAGAGAACCCTGAACTGGAGTATAATGAAGTCCATTATATATATATCATAAATAAAAGTCCATTTTTAGCTCACTGACCTCACATAGCTGCTTAACTAAAAGAAGAAGGATTAAACAAGACAGACAGAAAGAGCCAGTGAATTCTGATATACTGTAGATTTCCCAGAGAAGTAAGACATGAGTTTTGATTCTTATTAGAATTACAGCAAAATTACTGGTATGAGTTACTTTATGGCACTGGTGTTCTTCTGCTCTGCCTTGCCGTTTGCCTTGTGGGTGCAGGTAATTATTTGCTCTTTAGAATAGAAATCAAAATCATATCCTCCTTTTACTAAAGTGGTTGTGTAAATATAATGCAAATGTCATGAGTTTAATGTGTTTTTTTTTTTCAATTATCACACAGAAATGTTTGCCAAGACATCTTTTATCATCTTTTTGGCTGTGATAACTGCTGTTATTACTGCAATGGTAAGCTATTTTTCTTTATCCATTTATTTCATCTTCTTATCCATTCATCCATCTATTCATTTACTCATTCATCTGTCCATCCAAACATACATTCATTCTTTTGCTATTCCTTTTCAATTGTTCACATATAGATAATGAATGATTATGCAGTTAGTTATAAAAAGTCTAAATATTATTATTTTCCTTTTCCATTTGACCAGGTCAGTTTCATCATTCAGACCAAATGAAGGTACACCCAGCAAGTGCCAATCCAGACAGCTCAGATGTAAGTGATACTACTGCTTTAACCTGTGGTGACTTTTACTCTAACTTCTAGTAAAATGATGGTTGGCCTGGCTATATAAGGCTTATTTAACCAGGAGGATAACAAGAGGGTTGTGATAGGCCTAGCTTCTGCACTAGCTAAAAGGTCACATGATGTTCACTTTGACATGCCTTATCATTTTCAGGACAAAACAATTCCCCCTTTAGACATAATGTTTTCCCATTTCAGACCATATGTACATTCCCAAGAGTAAATATATTTTTATTTGATAGCTGCACATAGGAAGAAACATGAATATGGATACAACTCAAACAAAGAATCTCATTCTCAAGGGAATGAAACATGCTTTGAAATGGGAAAATATTAATCCCAAAGTAAAAAGGTTTATACATATTCATTCCACTGGTTGCTTGAGGAGTCTCATGGGTCAGAACAACACCGTGCCCAAGCACTGAGTGTTGTATGTACTGAACATCATCAGCTTATAACCTGGCTCTTTGATTTCAGCCAAACATCACATACCATTACACAGGTTGGAGCTTTAAAACAGCGAACAGAAATCTTTGGGTAAATGAATGATAAATAAATGGAATTTTGTTTTACAATTATAATGTTGTTGCTGGTGCTGTTAGTGTTGTTGATGCTGCTACTGTCGATGTTGTTGCCTCTACTACTGCCCGTACTGCTATTACTGTCATTGTTTTTGTTGCTGCTGATATTATTGCTGTTGTTGCTGCTGTTGCTGCTTGAATTGTCCCTAGAACCACTGTCGAAGGTGCTGTAAGTTGCTTTTTCTACTGCAACTACATAATTATTGCAATTATTTTTAGTTATTATCTTCTAAAAATTTTTTCCAGCCTGATTTCAGCAAAGACTACTCAGCAGCAAGGACCAAAGCAGATTTTCATAAACTTCATAAACTTGATGCCCTGTCTGTTTTTGGAGTTCTCTTCAATGGCGTCACAGGAATCATGGGTAGGGACGCTCACTTTACTCCAAACCTTGCTGTTGTAAATTGATGCTACCCTTATTAATTATTTATCTTAATATTACTAATCCTTATTATTTCGAAGATATAACTAGCTAAAAACTAGAGTGAGCTGCGTCGGTGTTCCCAATGAAGCAGTAATGATAAAAAGGTAAATTGTACATCGTGAAAAGATGAAAAAACATACTGACGTTACGGATGCTAGTCCTTCGTCGGAATCCTTTTACTCCGACGAAGTACTAGTGTCCGTAATGTCAGTAAGTTTTTTCATCTTTTCACAGTGAATAATTTACCTTTTATCATTACTTATTATTTCGAATGCCAAAGAGGGCTTTTGAAATTTCCACTTGGTAGGGGAGATCAGTAAAAGGATTCCAGGAGTTTACAAGTATGAAAGAAAATTGGAATTTCTGGGGGTAGGGGGGGGGGGGGGGGAGTCCTCTGTGGGGCAGGAGGGTAGGGTTGGGTATGGATAATTTCTGAAACTACACATTTTTGTTTTACATTTAATACTTATCCTTATTTCAAATATTTTTTTTTTACTAATCTTTAAGCTGGCGTCAACATGTCAGGTGACCTTAAGAACCCTGGACGTGCAATACCATTTGGTACCTTGTGGGGATGTCTCATTACCTTTGTCATCTACATCATATTGGGTCTGTCATATACTATATGCTTGCAACCTTTATTTATTTCCGTTCAGTTCACTTCTGTCACTAGTTCAGGTCAGCTATGTTCATTACAGAGCAAGGCGGATCCAGGGGGTCAATAGGGGGCTGAAGCCCCCCCTTTAGCAGAAACAAAAACTAAACTAAACTAAAGAATTAGATGCTTTTTTATTTTTTCCTGTTGTGTTGACAGAAGAAATTCATTAGCCCCCCCCCCCCCCCCTCCTAAACTTAATTAGCCAACCCTAAGATTTTGGCTAGATCCACCCTTGCAGAGTTCTATGCAACATGGTTTTTAGGATAAATGTACTATATTTTCTGCTTATTACAGTGAAAGCTCAGACTCATAATAAATCCAACACTACAACAGCAGACCTCAAACAAATTTTTTACTATCTAGTACCTTTTCTAGGGTTTCATCCTTGTGTTTTCCTCCAAGACCCTTAGTAAGCACCATCTCATGTGCACATGGCTCTGTTCGTAAATATACCACACTTACTAACTCGGGATATACTACATGTACTTCGGGACCTGATCCCATCATACACTTCCTATATATACATTTGTTCCAACCTGAGCGTATACGTTTAATAACTTAGTTATATCTTAGGTAGAGTGATAAGCAAAAGTTTTGTTCAAAAACATGTCATCTACTGTGATTCTAATGAAACTATTATGAGTGTTTGAAAATAGCTTTGGTATTGGATAATCTTTTTTTTTGTTAACAGTTATCTGCACCGGTTTTACCTGCTCAAGGGAACTGTTGCATGAGAATTATAATTATTTGCAGGTAATTAAACAGAACATTGTTCTGCATCTGGTTTTTTATCGCACCTTCTTTATTTCCTTTATCTTTTCCTTCATTTGTTTATTTGTTCCTTCCTTCCTACCTTTTTTCCTTCAGTTGTTCATTCTTTCATTTAATCATTCATTCAATTTTCCATTTAATCATTGGTTCCTTTCTTCCATCAATCCTTCCTTCCTCCCTCCCCTCCCTCCCTCTCTTCCTCTCTTCCTTCCTTCCTTCCTTCCTTCCTTCCTTCCTTCCTTCCTTCCTTCCTTCCTTCCTTCCTTCCTTCCTTCCTTCCTTCCTTCCTTCCTCCCTCCCTCCTTCCCTCCCTCTCTTCCTTCCTCCCTACTTCACTTTCTCATGCTTCCCTCTTTCCTTTATTCATTCGTTCAATGCTCTCTCTATTTCATTCATTCATCCATCTATACATTTCCCCTTCCTTTAAGTCCATTCACTGAGCTATCTATTTAACCTTCAACTGCGTTTTGTCTTCCATTTATTTATTTCTCTATTCATATCTCAGATTTTTCTCCCTTTCATTCATCCCATCCCTCTATTTCATATCAACATACAAACATATATAAGGTTTCATATAGCATATTAAGGTGAAGTTTACTGATGTCAATACTTGATAAATCGTTCCAGCCAATTGACAGGGTTCCAGTCATCATTGCCATCGGTGTCTTTGCAGCTACTCTATCTGCAGCTTTGAGCTGTCTTATCGGTGAGTCACTTCATAGATTCTTATTCCATAGACGACAATATATATATGATATATAATTCATATATATAAGGCGCTTTACAATGAGTTGTAAACGAGAGGTGGTGTAGGCCCTGAGGGTGAACACTGCCAGGGTTTCTTTACTTCCTCAGTGGTACTTTTACGTCACTTCGTTATTGGCTGACCACGACCTCCCGCACAATCGTCCGATGCTAAAACAACTGAGCCAGTAAAACAATATTATCGTAAAGAATAATGCTCTTTTTGAATATGTTTTTACTTGACTGTTTTATTTTTTCTACAGGTGCCTCTCGTATCCTACATGCTCTTGCCAAAGACAAACTTTTTGGTAAGAATGTCCATAACTTGTTGGCTTTTTCTATTTATCATCAGATCTGCTCTTTCTCCTGGAAATCAAACAGCAATAGCTCAATTTGTTTTTATTTTATTTACTTATGATTTAGGAACTCTAAAGTATTGGTCTTTTATGTCACAGGTGTCGTTCTTCAACCATTTGTGAAGGTTTCTGATAGAAACAATGAACCGATTCGTGCTGTTTTGCTCTCCTGGTTCTGTGTTCAGGTGTGTGTATAAGGAACATCTTTGAAGCAAATGTCATGGTAACACTTTGATTGACATCAACCAAAACCCTATTTTGTCGTGACGGCAAATGTCATGAAAACACTTTGATTGACGTCAACCAAAACCCTATTTTGTCGTGACGGCAAATGTCATGGAAACACTTTGATTGACATCAACCAAAACCCTATTTTGTCGTGATGGCAAATGTCATGGAAACACTTTGATTGACGTCCACCAAAACCCTATTTTGTCGTGACGGCAAATGTCATGGAAACACTTTGATTGACGTCCACCAAAACCATATCTTGACGTGACGCAAATCGTTGGATTCTGCGCATGAAACACAGCTGTAAAACACTTTTGTTTCCAGATCGTTTTATTCTTGGGTAAAGTCAACAAAGTAGCACCTCTAGTCAGTATGTTTTTCTTGTTGTCATATGGCGTTACAAACCTGGCTTGTTTCGCACTCAAAGTTGCTTCAGCACCAAATTTCAGGTACGTAAACCAAAAGGTCCCTCTCTTTTCCTCTCAGTGCAGTACCAGTTGCATGCGTAGTCTTACATATATTTATTGCTTGAGAATAAATTCTCATGATAATAAACATGGCTACCGTGTGAATAAGGCACAGGATATGAGATGGAAAAGCTAGGGAGCAGGGGGCCGGGAAAAGGCACCGGGATTCCTGTGGCGAGCTAACATTGTGGAGAAATACTAGAATACTCGTCTAGTAATCATGAAGGGGCTACCAATAGGACTAAACAAATCGAGCAAGTCCTATATACTAGGAGCCTTTCTGAAAATAATCATTGCGGTACATGGGTTAAAATTGATGTGGGGATGTGGGGTGGGGAGCAAAGCAGCAATCATGACGGTTAAACGAATGTCAACAAACTATTCTTTCTCGTTTTCTTTATAGGCCAACCTTCAAGTACTTTTCATGGCAGACGGGTCAGTGCCAACGATTAAACTTTAAAGCATGTTTTTTTTAATCATTAATTTTCGAGTGTTGTGAAATGTTTTGGCGCATTGTGCATTGTGGTGTGGCTTGGGTGGCTTGGGTACAAGCAACACCATATGAGGCATTGTAAACAAAAGGTGTTTGTACCCAAGCTCATGTTCGCAAATAAAGGTTTCAGTATAGTACGGCGGTATTTTAACACGTTCGTTTCCCTTGATATTTTTTTAGCATTGTTTGGGGCTGTCTTCTGTTTCGTCATCATGTTCTGCATCAATCCGTTGTACGCAACTATCTCTGTAGGTAAGCACCAGTAATCCACGGCTACAGGGGTACTACTCACTGAAAATAGTGCTGCCTGCCTGCCTGCCTGCCTAATAGTTATACCTTGTTGTATTCCAGCTGTCATGATCATGCTATTCGTGTTTATTTCTCTACGTGCTCCCATTACTCCATGGGGTGATGTATCCCAAGCGCTCATCTATCATCAGGTATACTATCGTATATAAGTATCGACGTCTTTACCTTGGGTCGGTGTAAGTGATTTCCCATTTCAGACCACCTTTCATTCCCTACAGTATCATTTCTTTGTTTATGGTGCAACTCAAAGAAAAAATATCATTCCCTAGAGAATGACACGTGGTCTGAAATGTTAAAAACATTATGATGAAGTCATGATTTAATAACCTTCGAATCAATAGTTCTCACTGTTTAGTGTGTTTTTCTTATCTCAGGTTCGAAAGTATCTTCTGCGACTCGACATTAGGAAAGACCATGTGAAATTCTGGAGACCACAGGTTGGTGAAATGCATGTTCCATATGATACCGTAAAAAGGAACACTCTTTAACGTTCGATTTTAATTAGAACTGATTGCTTTCCTCACAGGTTCTTCTCCTCGTGTCCAATCCTCGTTCAAGCTACAATCTTATCGACTTTGTTAACGATATCAAAAAGGTACACTAAACATATGATAATCATGTTAACACTTTATTAGGCGCTTATTCTTTGAAGCAGCACTGGTAGCGTAGGGTTGAGAGCACTCGCCTCTTACAACTATTTTTGTTAAGTGTGTGGGAGGTGATAGGGGCAGGAGTTTCCTTTAACATCCGTTGTACCTATGTTTGATTTTTGTTTTCAGAGCGGGATGTACATCATTGGACATGTGCAAGTAGATGAATTTAATCCTGATGTAAGTGCTAGCTTCAACCTGGACTTTCAATGACACATATTCTTGAACTGCAAAAAACAATAGGCCTAAGAATATCTTTATGTGATTTTGTTACTCATTGCGGAACATTTTCTATAAGTGAAATTTGACACTCAACGGATCATGGTAGATAAGTGAACGTCATTCGTTTAATAGAAAACAGCGTACGAGATCTGAATTCATTCAATCGAGAAAACGAGGCACTAGACCGTTATGGCACAGTATGTCCGTACCCAACGTTGTTCACGATCTTGAACATTTTTCTTGAATCTCAGAAACAAAATTCATTCTTTAAAATAGTGAATAATAAGAAAACTTAAACAGCATGTAAAGACGTTTTGTAATTGTTCTGACGGTTTGGACTTTAGTTGGAATAAATCCTGAAATGGCAGGATCTTCATTATTTTCGCATACAATTTAATTCACTCCTATTATAGGAATCCTGAACTACTTGCTTTTAAAACCACGTTAATTACTTTTGTCATTCAGGCTGTGGAAAAGCACCGAAAAGACCTCGGTTCCTGGTTAAGCTTTGTTGATTGTGCTGAAATCAAGTCTTTCGTAGAATTGACCATCGCGCCGTCTGTACGTCAGGGTGCACAGAATCTGATACTGGTAAGTTGAGATTGCTTCTTGAAGTCGTTACTTGGTTTCTAGATTTGATTGAAATAGTTTTCGTATGAGTGGGAAACGATACGGTAAATTCATAGTTGTGCTATAGGCGTACCGTATCTTAACGTAACCGTATAACTACGCGTTTTGATTGGATGAATTACTCAGTGGAAGACAATGGGAAGCTATTTCAGTGTTAGGCATGTAAGGCTATGTCTTACCACTTTTACGATAACCACTCGAACAGTGTTTTTTCGTTACTTTACGTGTTTGTGTTTCTCTTCAGACGTCAGGTCTTGGAAGTATGAGAGCCAACACAGTTGTATTAGGTAGGTTAATATTTTCGATCTATGGATGCCGAAAGGGTGCGCTGCTATTGCGCGCTGCCTCTCACCGCTGTGCTTATTGGTTCAATACTCAACTCCGCTATCTTATGTGACTAGAGTCGCTGTTTGGTTCTCTCCTTTGCTTCGAGAGGTTTTCTCTGAGTTTTCTACTTTTTCTCTTCCTTCAAAAATCAACTTTAAAATCAATTCGTTCTCTACCCCAGATTGGAAATTAGTGCAAGGGTCTATTAAGTGTTACCCTCGAAAATCGTAGACGATTTATTTATTTCTATTTTCATAATCAGAGCCTTGTATGGTACTGGTAATTGCTCGCCATTACAAAGCTGACCTTTAAACCTATTGTACATATACATACGAGCATATATAAGCTTTATTTGTTTTTTATTTATATTATAAAGTGAGAATAACTTTTGACGTTCTCATGAAGTCTCTCGTTCTCTCGTGAAGTATTTTTTTCTCTGCTCGTTAGGTTTTTTTTGATGATAACTTGCACGAGGATAGATTGTCTCGAGGACTTTTTAGGAAGTCAAAATTCTTTTGGAAAAGAAATGAACGAGGTAAGAAAAAAAAACTTTTTTACCTGAAAAAAAAAGGAAATGAGAGAGAAAAAAAGGAAAGAGAAAGGGAAAGAAAGTAGAAAAAAAAAACATAGTTTAACATAAGTTTTTTGGGATCAGATTAATGGGAATTCTATATTTTTCAGAGCTTTTCCAGCGAGTGTTGGCTAATCTGCCTCGTCTAAGAGTATCTGTAAGTCATGAAACCTAAAGGTCTTTAGTCATTAAATATTGAATCAACATATAAGCCTCACAAACATCTATTCAATATTAACGTCACTTTAAGCATTTTGGATGTTTATCAGCTGGCATAATTTTCTGTCATTCTTTTTACAATAACTTACAAATTTTCATTATCAATAAGAGGACAACCGTTGGTTGTTTTGAGTCGATTGCTAAAAACGAGAGGTTTTTATCGTTTTTGTTTTTGTTTTCGTCAGTATTATCTTTTGATAGTATCATCATCTTTATCACCATTACCACCGTCGTACCATCTAAAAAATTAATTCACCTTTTTACTTTTCTCTTCGATGTTGTTTGTTTTGTAGAGGTTTAACCTAACTTATAACCTAACTCATATTTTTTTCAAATCTTTAGAAAGGTGATCAAGAAATGAATCTGAATGACTATGTTGGAATTGTCAAGGTATGTGCGTGACAGAATGGATTTCGCGTGACTATTTAATGTCGCATCACGCGGCACTGTCACGATACGAAATTATAATAACTTGTGAGCCAATCACACCTCGAATAATTAAGTACTGATCATGCAATCAAAATGTCAGGATACGGCACGGTATGTCACGCCGGAGTACCATGATGTTTTGTTCAGTTGTACGAAATTGCTTTTATCAAGAGAGCATGAATAAGAGAAGAAAACTTCTTAATAACGCGCGCGCGCCATGTAAATTCCCGGTTGGGATATTTTTAGTAACTGACCGAAGCAGTTTAAATTTCGCTCTTTCCGTTTTTGTTTTTAGTGATCGAAACAATAAACGGACAAAGCCCAAGTGCGCAAGTTGATAACGCACGGGAGTAGCAGCAGTAAGGGGGACTCACGATCGGTCGGCATTGCTAAAAATCACATATTGAAAAACACCAGCCCCCCCTGGGGTTTTTGGAGCAGTGACGAGGCCCTACAGGGGGTCTTGCGCGATCCGTCGGCCTCGGGAAAAGTCCCTTACTGCTGCTGTGTTTGGGTAACGCAAACGGAGGTTAAGATATTCCTTAGATATAGATGGACGCCATCAAAAGCATACAAAACAAAACTGTGCGCAAGCTCAGAACTCAGGTGTTGGATCGCCTGGATGCGGACTTTGCCTTCACAACATTCATGGAGGGAGATACAGATGAGACGATGACAGAAGAAAGAGCAGAAAGAATAATCGATTTGATGCCCGAAGGTGATTACCGTTTGGAGTTAACATTTATAAAGTATTTAGACGGTGAGTGGATAATAGAAAAGGGTCGTAATCCAATACGAGCGTCTGGTAAGCAAAGCTTGTTCGTTCTGAATAAGAATACCAGACCTGGAGCACTCGAAGGAATAGATTTGCTGTTCTACGAAGTAGCATACCCAGTCACCGTGGTTATTTACGGCGCGTATGAGATCAAGAAACCTGACGTCAAGAAGTCGAAACCAATGCGACATCCGGGTAACTGTGTCGGTAAGTTGGTAAGTGAGTTCTTCGAAGATTCCTCCCGCGGAGGTAAACTAACGCTAAAGAGGAGAGAAGCCATCAGGAAATGGGAAAATGCCACTTACAAATCCGGAGGAACCATCAAAAACATCAAGAAGTTGGAAACCGCGTTAGGAAGGCGCATACACGTGAAAGATATCACCGACGGCGATATCTACTCCGGGACGGACAAGTATGGGGGCAAAGGTGCTCCTATAGTCATTTACCAGCATAATGGACACGCTTGGCGCGAACTTAGGTTCTCCAAAAAGAAAGAAACTAAGGTCTATAAGGATTCTCCGTTGGTAGAATTAGTCCACGAGAACTCCGTATGGTTGATGGATTCAGAAGGAAGTCAATTTATGACGCAAGATGGTACTCTTTACCGACCTGAAGTAGAACACCAACGCATTCAAAGTGCCTGCGAGACCTTAGGGGAAGACTTCTCTGACGAGGTCCTTAGCAGTCGTAGTTTGGACTTCTTAGCCGCAAAGAAAAGAAATGGATGGAAATCCACACCGGAGGAGTTCGGAGATATAGCCAAAGCCTGTGTAGAACACGGTCACGGTGGTCTGTGGAACATGGAGTACGACAAAGATGAGTATGTGTCGCTGGATATGAAACACTGTTACCCTGCAAGTTTTAAAGGTCTGGGAGATTGTAAGGAATATTACGACCGTTACGGACATCCAGACTCACAGTTCTTTCGTGTGTCCTTGGATGGTCACTACGACGCCCCAGCAACGGGATTCGTACGGTTAACCAGCTGGAAGTTAGCAAAGGGCTTACACCCCATAATTTACGCGTGGTATGGGAAGCATTTACAGGAAAAGGAATGGATTCCCATACCCCTTTTGAAATTCCTCGAAGAGCGCCAATTGCTGAAATACACTGCACATGAAGCCATATTGTGTCACTCCTCATTCACAAAATGGTTACCCGAGCATAACCCCACTGCGCGGGTTGTGATAGGAAAGTTCACACAAGGCGCTAAGGAGGGGGAGAAACATATGCAGCGGCGCTTGATAATGGACGAAGGCGAACTAAGTTTCCTTATCGAACGCGCCCACAAAAAAGGAACGATGGTATCCGTGGAGAAATGGGACTATTTCATAGAAGGTCAGAAAGAAAAGAAATGGAATGCACTTTGTTACTACCAAGACCACAGACCACAGTATTATCATCTGCGTGCCAGCATGCTCGCATATGCGCACATTAACCTCCTTGCGATGCTCTTACGGTTCGACAAAGAGGACATCCCGCGCGTAGCTACGGATTCCTTGTATGTAAAGCCAGAAGTGTTGGAGAAGATGAAAGAATTCTACACCGAAGACGAGCTCGCAGAAAGCGGTCAATGGCGCGTCAAAGACGAAGAGATAAAAGCCTGGAGGGCACGTGTGGGGTATACTGGCGAACACCTCCGCGGTTCCATTACGCCTACAAAAGAGCCATTACCGTCAGTTGCAGACCCCATTTCCTACCAACGCTTTTCCTATTTGTACGGTACCGGAGGTAGTGGCAAAACAACGCGTGTTTTGGAACTCTTTCCAAAGATAAAGGTGTTAACGCCAACGCATCGTTTGGAAAGGGAACTCTGCGAAATGGGTTACGACGCACAAACCTACCACAGCTTCTTTCGCTGGAATGGTCAAAAGTGGGTACCGGAAGCCATCCACGACATACCTCCGGTGATACTTTGGGATGAGATTTGCACCGTGCCATTAGAAATACTACAGGAGTTCGTAGACTTCCTCCGTGGGAAATCCCAAGTGATATTTGCCGGGGATCCGTGTCAACCGCCTCCAATAGCCGGAGAGATGCCCCACGAATGGTTAAAAGGAATGACCAGTTACTGCGAAGAAATTAACACCGACTACCGCAGCAAGGATCAAGTAAGAAATCTGAAAGCGGAATTAAGGGGCCTCAGTGACGCCCAGCAATGCAAAACACTGCGTAAACGCGTACGAGCGAAATCCTACGAGGACTTCCTATACAGCTGGCATCCTGAGGATTTGGTGCTGAGCAGCAAACGCGCAGCGCAGTCCCGCATACAGAAAGACTTACTCAAAATACACCAGGAACGCTTCCTAGGGCATCTGGTGCCCATTTGTTACAAACCCCACGACACCCGAATGCAGAAAAGAGACGTCTGGGTCCCGGGAACTAAGACCCGGTTAGAAAACGCAGTAACGCATGATAAGGTTTGGGTGCCTATGAAAATGGTGGAAAGAATTACCTCCCATCCAGACTGGCGTTTGGGTTATTGCATGACAGTCCACAGCGCGCAAGGGCTTACCATAAAAGAAACCTTATGGATCATAGACCAGCGGCTGTGTTGGAGCAATTTGATATACACCGCCGTAAGTCGTGTGGAGTATGCCAAACAGTTAAAAAGAGCCTGGGGTCCGCAATTGCGGTACGATAAGACCCCGGAAGAAGTAGCCAAAGAAAACATTGCTAAGAAACTCCTTCGCTACAAGCGCCACGACAAAGAAAAAAATATGACGTTCGACCTATGCGTGGACGACGTCTATAAGAAAGGGGCGCGGTGTGCCAAATGTAACATACCACTACTATGGAAGTTCTCAGCGAATGACGATCAGCAGTTCTCCGTGGATCGTATAAATAACAAACGCGGGCATTGCAGAGGCAACGTAAGACTGACATGCCTAGAGTGCAATCGGGCGCGCGGTGCTGCACTACTTTGAATCTTTAGGAACTATGAGTAACTCTTCCTTAACAAATCCACGACTTGGGCCATTTAGGTAATACAACACAGGTTGCCCTTCCTTGGTGACGGACTTTGAAATCTCATACGTTTTCAGAGACCAGTTAGGATCCGTGGCTCTCTTACTGCCACCTTCTAGTTCCCCCGGCTGATAGAGGTATCTGACCACTATGTCGCGGGGGAGCTTTTTTTCCTTTAGTCCGACCGCCCTTGAACTTCTGACGTAGGACTTGTGTTCCACGTGTTTCTTTTTTATGGCGTCCTTGGGTTTCATTCCCGTAGCCCTGGCCGCCTCGTTGTTCAAAGCCGCGATGACCTGAGAGAGCCGCTGTGTCCATTCCTTATTACGTTTAGAGGGATCTTCCAGCTCTTTCCAATACTGGTACCCAAAGAGACGCTCGGCCAGGGTCTTATTAAATCTTTCAACAATGCTCTGACCTCTGTGGTACTCTGCTTCGGCTCTTCTTATTTTGGTGTCGTGGTCTTTCAGGGTCTTGGTAACCACGCCCATAAACTCCGTTCCCGCATCCACTTGCAGCAGCTTTGGCCATTTCAAGACGCGCTTATAAATCCTACCTAGGGCTTCTGCGACTTCCCCAGAATCCTTGCTGGTTATGGGTTCGGCGTCCTTGTATCTGCTTGCGATATCAACCACGGTCAAAGCGTATCTATAGGTCTTTCTTCTCACCGTGTCGTGTGGTAAGAAAAGCAAATCCGCCTGATGAACTTCATTAGGGGCATTTACGGTAAAGCTGGGTCTGGGAATGTACTTAGGCACGGGAAGATAAACCTGCCAGATGGTTTGTTTCTTTAACCAATTCTTAGCCGTTTCGTCGGATACCCTGGCTGCGGTCGCGAGTTTTTTGATAGCTGACACTCCTCTCCAATAGCCTTCGGGTCCGTAGTAAATCCTTTTAAGTTTGTCCTCAGTTCGACCCATTATATGAATTCCAAGACGAGATTAATCTTACGTCCGTTAAAATCTACCGTCTTTCCGTCCACTTTAATGGTGATGTTTATGCTTTCTACTAAATCACAAGGCAAATCATAGTTTAAAGAAATGGGCGTATATTCTACCAGGTCGAATGGATTACCTTTGGGTGAAAACTTAGACATAAGATGGGAGGGATTTCCGTTGCTGTAACTGCAGACTAAATCGCAATAGACTTCATAAGAGGATGCAACTTTCCAACCTACGGGAACTGCCGTGTTGGTAATTGACTTACGCTGAATTCCAAGTAAAGATCCCAATGGTTCAAACTTTCCGAGGGACAATGAGAAATCGCTAGGTAGGTTATGTTTGAGGGTCATTTCGTGCGGCAACCCTGTGGTGAGAGTATAACCGTGTTTGGCTAGCTCCTTAGCAAGGGTGATTGGCGTGTAATGTCCATCTGGGAGCATTACGCCTTGGTAACTGTTAGGCTTCTTTTGCGTGGTGATCAATGCCTTGGTCAAATTATACCAAGAATTGTACAAAGAGCAACTGACCAGCCGAACTGTATGGGCTTTGATGGGAGGATTCAAATAAGTGGTAAAGTCATTCTTATCGCTTTCCAAAAAGACGATCATTATATTAAATACGCCAAGGTGGCGCCTCCCGCCAGCCCTGCGACTCCTACGAAGACCAGCTCATTGTCTTTTTGTTTCTTTGACGGCTGGTAGTAATTCTTAAACTGAGGCTTGCTAATCCTAAAGTCGGGGTGTGTCTGTGCATAAAGTTTAAAGGCGTAGTCCGTATTTTCGAAGTTCTTATCCGCCTGCATTTTGTCTTGGTAGTTCTTATCCAACCAATCCCTGTAAGCTTGTCTTTTTTCATTCCAAGCTGCCACGTCCCTTTGATATTTCTCCAACGCCAAATCATGCCTTTTCCTCTCGGCATCGCCTTTGTTGCCTCTAACTAATCTATCCAAATATTGACCACCATAATTAGCTCCAGTGAATGCTAACGCTGCAATGACACCACCTACCAATACGCTTGCCATATATAAGGGCGCGAGCGTAGCTCACGGCCTAGGCAGGTACTTTTCCTTCTGTAGGTAGTCCTTAAGGGCAATGCTACCTGCTACTGCAGCAGTCATCTTAGCAAAGCCCGTAATGCTCTTGCTTGGGTCTTCAGTAAAGTCTTCTTTGAGCACTTTCTTACCTACCCAACCAATACCCGCGACAATAGAAGTAATAATAGCTGCATCTTCGACGGTTTTCATTAATGCGGACGACATTATATTACAAGGAGAGGAGGTTTTATTCCATCTCGGGTATTTTACTTCTCTTAGGAGGCTCCACATGCACGGCCTTGAATTCCACTTTTGGTTTAGCAGCCCGCCATTGTAAGTAGAGGCTGCCTGCTGCTATAGCGAGTCCTATCGCGCCGATGACGTAGCCCGGATTAATAAAGGATTCCTCTTCTTTTTCCTCTTCCTTCTGTTCCTTCTTTGCTTTGTTCTTCCTGTTCATCTCCGCGAGCTTCTTCCCCGCAGCGACTCTGCCCGGAGCTTTGGGCTTGGTGATCTTTTGAGGGGTTTCCTCCGCCTTCGTTTCGGTGTCACTCATCTTATATCTAAGGACTTGAAGGACTTATAGTAACTTGACGACGACTTGATAATGACTTGACGACGACTTGATAATGACTTGACTAAGTCCCGTGAATGACTTGACGATGACTTGATAATGACTTGACTAAGTCCCGTGAATGACTTGACTAAGTCCCGTGAATGACTTCAGAAGGACTTACATCGACTTGATCAGGTACCTCAGCAAGTGCTGCCTTGAAGATCTCCTCAACTTGCTTATCTTTTTTGTAGTCCTTCCAAGACACCAATACCTCCTTCAAGTCGACATGCTGAGCTACGTGAAGTCCCAAAGATGCGACTGCCATTAACTTACCGCACTTCAAAGACAACCACCCGCAGGTTATCTTAAGTTCTTGGGATATGACATAGTCCTCACTTATGTCCTTCCGCAGCGCCTCCACGTCGTCTATGGGCATCGCAAGTCCCAGAAGCTTAGTGGCTAGCTTAATAGCGGAGTCTGCTACGGCGTTCGTGGTCTTACTTGCAAGGGCAGCCTCATACCTTTTATGGAACTTCTTAACCTCCTCTTCTGACAACTTATTAACCTGCTCATGCGTCAACTCCTTGCCTATCATTTCTTTACACTTTCCCGATGACACCAGGACGTTAAGTTGTTCCTTAAGGTTACTTTCATCTACGGGGACTTCATCCAAGAGCTGCTCAATATCCATATATGTTAGGAATTAAAGATTCCAACCGTGTAGGGAAACCTCAAAGAGAAGATCATTTTGGAATGTTGGTGCGTTTTTAAATGCCGCATGTATTCGTGTAACTGTTCCTTGCTTATCTCGCCTCCGTAGTCGGAGAGAATGGTTTCCAAATCACTCCGACTGGGAGTGTAGAAGACGACCAAGGAGCCTATGTTTTCCCTGAAGGGTTTAGAGACACTGGTAAGCTGCTGCGAGAGCAACCAAACGCTGATATTGTCATGCCTGCCGCTAAAGGCAAGCTTCACTAACTCGGATGTGCGTCTTTTTACGTCGTCCCCACAGGCGATGTCATCCAGTATGAGGAGTGTCTGAGTATCCTTGGGGAATTGTTTATGCCAAAACTTCAAATGGCTGGATAACTCATTAGGGTCCAAAATATCCACAAAGAAGTCGTCATCTTTTACTCCTATGCCTTCCCAGGTGCGGTTATTCACATAGGTAGGGCATAATAACACTATGTAGTCGAAGCGGTATCTAAAGGGTCCCAATAGTTGCTCTACTACGAACTGCGTTTTACCACAGCCGGTTGGTCCTACTATCAGAGCATTGCAGGGAATATGTTCTGGGTACATTATATATACGATGGACCCAGTGGAAGCAGTAAGAAGGATTGCCGGCGACATGAAAGATAAGAGAGACACCATCGAAATGCAAAGAGAAGAGATAGACCGTTTGAAAGAGCGCGTGCAGGAATTGTATGATGAAATGTGTGGTCTGAAGCGCGCGGAAAGGTTTGGTGCGCTGATAACGATGGCAACGTGGGCAAAAGAGTCCGTTGTGGATTTCATGCGGTATCCACTGTAGAATGTTAACATTTAGGTTAAATATTTGTTAAGGAATGACATACCTCAAAAAAAGGTGTCTAAGGATGTTAACATTTAGGTTAAATATTTGTTAAGGAATGACATACCTCAAAAAAAAGGTGTCTAAGAATGTTGACGTTTAGGTTAAATGTTTGTTAAACTGGTAACTATTCCTAAAAGATGCGTATTAGAATGTTAACAATTAGGTTAAATATTTGTTAAGGAATGATACTATCTCTTAAGAAATGTGTCTAATAATGTTAACAATTAGGTTAAATATTTGTTAAGGAATAGCATATCTCGAAATAAAGGTGTCTAAGAATGTTAACGATTAGGTTAAATAATTGTTTAAAAAAAAGGACGTTATATAGAGGTTAACGTACTGCTAAGTATAAATGAACTGTGCGGCGTGTAAGAAGAAGTTCAGCAGCAAGCAAAGGCTACAATACCATGTCCGTAATGGTGTTTGCACAAAGGAACTAAGTAAAGTTTGTAATGATTGTGGTAAGGAATTCAGTACTGTTCAAAAGATGCAACAACATCAGGATAAGCGTATTTGTATACTTTGCAAGGGCTGTAATAAGGAATTCCCTTTAGGAATGCGGCAACACTTAAAGAGAGGAGTTTGCGATCAGACCAGACAGTGTAGTTTCTGCAATAAGGTACTTAGTAGCCGACAACGTCTTCAAACGCACAGGAAAGCGCATGAAGTAAGTTATAAGCTCCTCTTTGGGGCATATGACTTAGAAGGCGTGGATTGTTACCAATGTGCGGATTTGATGAGTCGCTGCCCGCATAAAGAGAATTACTTAAGGAATCGCATAGATTACCATAAGAAGATAGTCCGTACTTTCCCCTCTTTTGAACGCGCCGAAGGCGTTCCGTGGACTAAAAGGGAGTATTGGAGGCAGGAGTGTGATCGTTGTGGTTGTGTCAGAGAAGAAGAACATATCTTCAACTGCCTAACCTAGATACCTTTCGGAATGGTATCCTTAACAAATATTTAACCTTATTGTCAACATTCTAAGACACATTTCTTAAGAGGTATTATCCTACTTAACAAATATTTAACCTTATTGTCAACATTCCTGAGACACTCCTTAGAGTGGTTCCCAGGTATCCTTAACAAATATTTAACCTTATTGTCAACATTCTACAGGGCATTTCATAATAGATTCCAATCCTACTTAACAAAGATTTAACCTCATCGTCAACATTCTGGTTAGATATATGATAGCACACGCAATGGCATTCCTTGGAGGATTCCTGATCGTCTTAGGTATATATGGACTGTATTACCTGCGAACCCCCAGCAGACTGCATTATCCCTTGTAAGCCGCCAATATCCAAACCAAGAAAAAAATACACCTGCCTTCATTGCGGCAAGGTATTTCTCGAAGGATCCTTTGTGGGGCATTGGTGCCTGGCGGATCCTAAAGCGCAGCGTACGATGGTAGACGCACTTACGAGTGCAGAGGAGACTCAGGCTCCCAATTGACCACGTCAAATTCCCATCTACCATCCTTCTTACCATGACTCATAACATGTGTGACCTGCTGCCCTTCAATGGCGTACCTTATTCTATCGGGCGCCCAAAGGGTGTATGTTCTTTTTTTATTCTTTAAGATTAAACGCAGACGGTCCAAGTCTTCAAAGACCACGTAATTCTTTACCTCATAGATTTCTCCTATGGTCAAATCCTTCCAGTGCGTCTGAATGAATTTTATCTCATTGAATTTATCCTTGTCCATATATTCTATGAAATATCTTTAAGTGCGTCTTTAAAGTGTCTGTGTTCCTAAAGCGCTTGCAGCAATATGCACAAGGTAAACGCATTCCTTGTGCATACTTTGTGATGGCTCTGCAGATGTCGTCGTAGTCGTTGCTGATTAACACCTTGTAACCATTCTGCTCATACCTTTCTAATAGCATGCGTTGACTATCAGATAATACCCCGTTGCCTTTTGGAGTCTTCAGCTCGACGCAGAAACCGCGGTATTGCACGTGTGCATTCAAGATAAGCAGATCAGGCTGTCCGCGTTGGTATCCTTTCTGCCAGCACTTTATGCGTTTGTTTGACGTGTCTTGTAGTTCGCCCAGGCCAGGGGCTATGAGCATTTTGGGGTAAAACCTGCGGATGTAGTCCACCACCTTTTTATGCAGGTCGAATTCGTTCTCGATTTTGAATATCAATTTGTTGGGGCCGTCAAAACGCCTTTCAATTTCATATTTGCCTGTCTTCCTTAGCGCAGGCAGTACCTCGCCTAGCACCCAATCCTGGAACTCCTCTGCCGTTGGTAGCTTCGAGCTAAATATCAACTGATACAACCCGGATTCAGTTACGTACAGGGAGTTGGGCTGTGAATTAAGGGGGAGGCGATTCACCTCTACCTTAAGTTCGCTAAGCTTTACCTTGTATTTATCACGAACATGCACCTTAATCGCATCTTTTGGACGCTCGTAACCCAGCGCTAGCGCCACTTCCTTTGCTTTGAAGTATAGTTTGTCGCCTTGCACTATGCATTGCAGTTCGTTGTCGTTGTTTTCAAATACGCGAAGCATCGTATATCTAAGGAATATTTAACCTTAATATGCAACACTTTTAAGTTGGTTCATTTCTACGCTTAGTTGCGCGTCTGACACCACAAAGATGTAGCAGTTTATCTTAGTAGTATCGCTGGCATGCTTGGTGCGTTTGATCTCCAATGTTACGCCATCCTGTGTATTTACCAGCCGCAATCCCTGTCCATGCATACTTTCGTCGTTCGTCGTGCGCATGTCGATCCACAACGCGTACTTGTCTTTGAAGAAATACTCAGGAGACACCTGGTCGCCAAACTTACGCATTGCCTCTCTGTAAATGTCTTCAGGCTTTATTCCCTGGGAGTAGACTTTGTTTGGTACTCCGTTTATGTTAACCCCCACGTTAGTAATGTTGGGGTTGTGAAAGGCCTCGGAGTCGCGCTTGCCGGCCTCATTAGGGTTGGCAAACACCAACATCAACCCCGTGAGACTTCTTCGGGGGAGGTTAATGCTTTGATTGATAAACCTCATCCGTCTTATCCAAGAAGCTAAACGTCTTGTACATCACTACGTGGTCGTAAAGAAATGCCTTGCCAGAGCTGTATTCCATACCTGCACTTCGAGCTAGTTCTTCGCTGTATACCGTCTCATACTGTAATTCTAAATTGGTGATAGAATAAAGGATGAATACTACCAGTTAAGTGCCAGCCTGTGCTGTGTCCATTTCTAGGATGTTGGTAGTGTCTGCTAACGTTACTTCAAACTGCAGTTCGGATAGCTGTCTTGGGTAATACGCACCGTGGTTTGTTATTACTTCAAAGTCCAATGGAATGAGATATTTGGTGCCGTAGGCTGTCTTTATTTCGTCTTCTCCGGAGGCGCTGGAGGTTGCGCTTCTTACCTTACGTATGGCTTCACTTGCTATTCCTTGTTCTATCTTTTGTGCGCGGTCGAAGGCCGTCAACCACAAATCTTTGTATGTGGTGTAAAGATCGTACCTGTTTAAGTCTAACAGGGATTCACCAGCAAACTTGATTCTCATCTTAGAAACAAGGTTCCTGCCTACGTTATTAACAACATAACGCGTGTCTGCGGTATCTGGCTGAACCGCCAGGTCGAACCTTAAAGCCAGGGTGCCAGGAACCAATACCAGGTTATCCGTTAAACGGGGAACGCCTACATACAAGGTTTCTCCTGGTTTGGCGCTAGAAGGAGTAAAGGTGACCCGGTGAAAGGTGCGTTCTGCTTTCAGACCGCCAACCTGCTTAGGAATGAGGTTAGGATTTAACTTTGAGCTTATCATATATAATGGAAGCAGAAGGAACGGATTTTGATCCCCTTACCGAAGAAGGTCAAGTAGATATTAATGACGAAGAATACGAGTCTTTACTTCCTAATGACAACGTAGACCAAGAAGGCCTATTGACAAGCTAAGACGCAGATATGGCAGCCGCAGGCTCCGCGATGCTATGCGTTCTTTGAGAGACAAATTTAGGTCTAAGAATCCATACAAACCCATTCCAGAATATTTGCAAATGGTAGACTTAGGACCCGTTCCTGAAGCCCCCAGCGCTGCATGGCTTAGCCAGATTCAGGAACAAATGAACGAATCCATGGATGAAGAACCGGACGACTTTGATAGGATTAAGGAAGAATTCCCAAACTGGGACCCAGATAAAGCCCAAGTAATGTTCAACGATGATAACGAATGGGGTAAGGAAGTCATAATAGCAAGGTTAAATAGGTCTAATGCTAAGCCATACATTATCAAGGACATAAATGGCAAATACTACCCAGATAAGAATATTCCTCCGACCCTTAGGAAGGCATTGGGGGAACCCAACTCAACCGCGCAACGTGACTCGGCTAGGGAAAAAAACGCGAATGGATCTCAATAAGATCCTTAAGGCGGCAGCTAGATTACCGGTCGCTGCAGGCGGATATGGAACACACGAAGAATTAAGGGCGCAAGTAGGAACGCTGAGCGGGTCACTCCAAACCAAGACAGAGGAAGTTGCTACACTGAACGCTCAGAAAAGGGAATTGGAGGCCAGGATAAATAAAATACAGACCTTACCAGCACGCCTTGCCGAGCAAGCCGTATCTAAACATAACTTAGCGGAGGCGCTTATAGAATTGGCTAAGGTTAACGAACGAAAGGAGGCAGTTAATGACGACTTACGACGAATCACCAGGGAGCGTGAGGACCTTTTGAGAGCAAGTGAGGATTGGCGGCTCTCAGGGAGTCTTTCCAGGATCTAGAAGAAACGATGAAATGAAAGAGAAGATGAATACATGAAGCAAGTGCGAGCGATGGCGGATTCTCATGGGCGGGAAAAACAGGATCATGAGCAACGTCTTAGTTCGGTAACGCAAAAAATGGTAGATGCGAGGAAGAACTTCGACCTCGCGGTTAAGAATGTTGGACATAAAGACGCCGAACTCAAACGTTTGGCTGAAGAGCTGGAGTCCTCAGTAGCTGAAGAGCGACGGTTAACCTCGGAAATCGTTGCTAAGGAGGAACAAATTAGACAAAGAGAGCAGGCCATTGAGGATTTGGAGTGGCAAGCCAACCGGCAGCGGGAAATAATTAATGACCTGACGCGCCCCGAAGTGGAAAGGGAAGCAGCTCAAAAGGAATTAGAAACCCTGCAGGAAAGAGTTGCGGAATTACGGGCACAAAAGGAAAAGCTGGAAAAAGAATTGGGGCTTACCACTAAAGAAAAGATAAAAAGAGCTTTGGTGAAATATGGCATTCCACTGGCATTTGCGGTCGCCATTTCCTCCGTAGTAGGTGTGATCCTTAGCTCCCTTAAGGCTACGGGCGCAGGTGTAAAGGCAGCAGGCAAAGGGCTGACGGACTTGGGGAAAAAGATGGCAGCCTCTTTACCGGGGCTGCTTGGTAGCGTCCTCTCTTTGGTACTTAGAACCGGTGGAGAACTGTTAAAGTTCGTGGGGAATAACATTTGGATCTTAGTCGTAGCTATCGGCGTGGTATTCTTGAAGAAGATGAGGGGTTAATCTTATCCTTATGTATTACTGGAGGCTTATCATTGTCGGGCGTCCGAGGCATCCTCGACTGGGGATAAGTAAAGATAGTATTCGCGCCGCCTTGATAATTTGGTATCAGGGGTAGGACGCTCATGGTGCTAATTGTCTTATGATTCCAAATAGCATCCGGAATGGTACCCGCACCGCCCCAGCTCTTAGCTGCATTAGTTATTAGGGTCCTGGCATAATAATCGCCGGGATCCTTTACCATTATTTGGAGCTTAGCTTGTTTACAGTTGGCTATCATGTGAAATGTCACAGGCGTCTGGGTCTTCACTGGTAACCGCATGAGGGAAGGCCGCGAAATGGACCGGATTCCTGGTGTTATTTTTCGTCCTGTAAGGCAGGCAAAGGATCGTCATTCTCATCGACTATCCTAAACCCAATAGTACCGCTATAGCCCCACAGCTACGTTGATCGTGCAAACGATCAGCCCCAAACCGCCTACTTCTACGGACAATCCCACATCCTGCCAACCCATACGGTATTCCGTCTCCTCCAAATAATAGAGAAACCCAGTTTCCTTTGCGTGTGATTCATATATTTCAGGAATAAATTCCCTTCTAGAGACTCATTACAGTAAGAGTGCTAATGGTCGCATGATTATAAGGCTGATCTCTTTGATCGTGTATGCTATTTACCGTAACCTTTCCGTATCGTCTACTCTTATCTGTAGCTTTACCTTTCCATGGCAATCAGCGACCATATGAAAAGTCCAGACGTAAGATTCTCGTCGCTATTCGTTGGTGGCTCTACGGAGAAATGGGCAGGCTCCCTGTTATTCGTTTTAGCGCGCATGGGCTGTAGTATGCCATTCTCATCCAGGAACCTGAAGCCCACGTTGGCATGGCTGCTCGTGCCAATACAAATACTACAAAGGATTAACTTCTTTCCTGAGTAGTTCAAGTCCACAGACATCCCGTCGACATCAACCCAAGATGCTAGGGTGTATTTTTTCTCGCCTGTGTAAGTCGTATAAACGCAATCCATTCCGGATACGTAGGGGTTGTTCATCGCCATATATAAAGACTCAAACCAACACTCGCGGCTGCCAGTCCGGCTTTTAGTAAGTCATGGTCATATTCCTCTTCTTTTTTAGGCTGTTCGACCATCTTTTTAGGCTGTTCGACCATCTTTTTAGGATGTTCGACTAAATGCACTTTCTTAGGCTGTTCAACTAAGTGCCTCCTAAGCGTGTCAGAGTTCACGTCATTTTCCCCAAACTTCATATCCTTAGTAGCCTTTTGAAGTTTGTTATTGTATCCTACTACAGAGCCAGTATTCATGGATAAGTTGCTGGGCATTAACCAACAACCCGGGGCTACCGCATAGTCCAGTCAGGCTTTAGAATTTTGTATAGCTAGTTGGTAACGCTGCACGCCTTTGCTAATGTCGCCCTCCAAAATTGAACTTTCGAAGAGGATCAAGGCTTCGGCTCTGGTTTCTTCTGCGGCGCCAGTATTTCCTATAATGCTGGATCGGGTATTTACCTGAGCTCCAAGGATAGAATACACGTAAGCTTCTATGCTGCGGTTCAAACGGGCAAGACCGGCTTTGGTTAGTCCTTTACCTTCTTGGGGTATGAAATTAAGATATTGCTTCGTTTGCTCGTCGTTGGTAATGCGGATGATCAAAGGATTATCTCCACCATACTTACCGCCCTCGTCTTTGAACAGAGGTCCGTCTCTAACTTCTTTGGAGGTTTTGGCATTTGGTTCGAAGAAGGTGCTGCTATCGTAAGATACTTTATGATAACCCGTGTCCCATCGTAGCCGCAATGCATGGACTTCCTTATCACTTAGCCTATGTCCTCCAATTCCCCAATAAGCCCAGATGTGACCCAGACCATTGTTGGCTCCGATAGTGCATCGGAAATCCTTTCCTACAACTCCAAACTCTTTACACAGTCTGTCGTAGGCAGGTGAGTCGTATTTATTGTCTTTGGGATCGAACGCACTGTCGCCTGGTAGGGCAATAACACCCATCTCATGCAATATTCTTCGGACGGTGAAGTGGAAGTGAAACATGAATATTGAATTCTTCATCAAGTTCGCACTTACGCCACAACCGCTGGTGGCACACCAGACAGCAAAGTTCAATTGCTGTGGCCAATAACGCATATTGGGTCCACTTAACCATTCATTCGCTTCTTTCGCAGTGATGTGGTTTATAGGAACTTCCTTGAAGATATCTCGCACTTTTAATGGGAAGGAATTACTGCTAGAGATCCGCATGTCTAACGTTAAGTCTAAACTTAGGCGTTTGTCAAATGAAACTGCGGGTATCGGATAGCTGCTGCTGGTAAATAATAATTCATTCGACCAACCGGGCTCTATCTCCGCGTTGCTGTACAACAACTTATCACCATAGTGAATTCCGTCAGATCTGCGGTTGAATTTATTTGGATCTGATTGTGGAAACATCTTCCTATAGAAATCCAAGTTGGTATAATCGTGATGTGGCTGCT
The DNA here is from genome assembly GCA_011057435.1 of Actinia equina. Classification (NCBI taxonomy): domain Eukaryota; kingdom Metazoa; phylum Cnidaria; class Anthozoa; order Actiniaria; family Actiniidae; genus Actinia; species Actinia equina. Next base: position 38,757 of record WHPX01000892.1, on the reverse strand, counting down.
CCCCCATATCGTTCCCAAAGGCGTCGTACATTATTATATAATGGATGTTATACCATCAGCACCTCAGCTGTATCCAGAAATACCTAAGGGCCCAAATGAGATGAACGCTGAGAACTTTCGCTTGAATAAAGCAAACTTAATTCTGGCTTACTTCGAAGGCCAAGTGAAACACTATGTGGAGGTTAGGAAGAAATATGCCAGAGCTAGGAGCATATTACATAAAATTGCGATAACTACAGGATCTCTATCCGTAGCATTGACAGGTACCGGCGTCGCTACTTCCCTTACCGGCCCTGGAATAGTCGTCGGCGTTCCTTTAGCCGGCGTAGGAGCAGCTTGCGGTATCGTATCCGCTGTTACAACAGGCATTATGAAACAGTTGTCGGGTAAGATATCCAAGCATGACACACATATAGCCCTTGCAAGAGCAAAGTCTAACACCATTGCCGATTTGGTCTCCCAGGCCCTGCGGGACCGTAAGATCGACGAGGTAGAGTTCTCTTTGATCCTTGCGGAAGAAAAGAAGTATGAGGAGTTAAAGTCGGGCAATAAAAAAACCATCGTGAAAGATCTTTCCGAGGAATCTCGCAAAAAGATCTATCAGGAGGCAAAAGAGGAGCTGCAAAGAAAGCTCGCTCAGTAGACATCTGCTTTGAAAAGAATATAGGGGGATTTCGGCTGCACATTTCATCTTCTAGGAATCCATTCTAACAGGGGGTGATTGGAGTCAATTTGCTGGAATATTTCGTAGATTACGTCAGGGTAATAAGGAATATCCTTATCCAGACGACAGAATAACCACTCGGCCCTTTGCATGTCTGGGACGTCGGGAATACGCCTACCGGTAATTTCAGACAAAAGATAGGGAATAGCTTTGTAATATTTCCCTAGCTTTAATTTTTTCAGCGTCTTCCGTAGACCTTGTGGCGTTGGTTCTTCTAAATGGTCTATGATTTTCTTCTTTACTTCGTCGTCCAAATATACCGGCCGTAAACCTTGGATATGACTCATCCAGTCTCGGAAGTATTTTATTCTTTTGTATGGGGTCTTCTTACGACCTCCGTTAGAATAATATTGTTCCCTGGTAGCACAAGGCACGGCATTACGAATATTCTTACCACACTCGTAACACTGTGCTGACGTGTCGTCTTCTATTTGCATCTTCTTACCACAGCAAATATACTTATTTGGCTTAGTAGGTACGAACTTAGGTTCCAAGCACTTTACACAGAAGTCGTAAACGAACTTCTTACATTCGTGCATCGTATATCCATAAGATATTTTACCTCCGTTTGCGTTACCCAAACACAGCAGCAGTGAGGGACTTTTCCCGAGGCCGGCGGGTCGCGCAAGACCCCCTGTAGGGCCTCGTCACTGCTCCAAAAACCCCAGGGGGGGCTGGTGTTTTTCAATATGTGATTTTTAGCAATGCCGGCCGATCGTGAGTCCCCCTCACTGCTGCTCAAACATCTCTTCAATGTTAACGTAACTTTAAGTATTTCGGATGTTTATCAGTTGGCATCATCTCCTGTCATTGCTCGTCTTTTTACAATAACTTTCTCTTGCGTTGCTTGGCTATTTTTCAATCGTTGGTTGTTTTGAGTCGATTGCTAAAACGAGAAGTCTTTATCTTTTTTGTTTTTGTTTTCGTCAGTTTTATCTTTCGATAGTATCGTCATCGTTATCACCACTTCCACCGTAGTACCATCTAAAATAATTGACCTTTTTAGTTTTCTCTTCGATGTTGTTTGTTTTGTAGAGATTTAAGGTAACTTATAACCCAAACCGATCTTTTTTCAAATCTTTAGAAAGGTGATCAAGAAATGAATCTGAATGACTATGTTGGAATTGTCAAGGTATGTGCGTGACAGAATGGATTTCGCGTGACTATTTAATGTCGCATCACGCGGCACTGTCACGGTACGGAATTATAAGAACCTGTGAGCCAATCGCACCGCGAATGATTAAGTACTGATCATGCAATCAGAATGTCAGGATAAGGCACCGTATGTCACGTCGGAGTACCATGATGTTTTGTTCAGTTGTACGAAATTGCATGAATAAGAGAGGGAAACGACTTCACGCGCGCGCGCCATGTAAATTCCCGGTTAGGCTATTTTTAGTAACTGGCCGATGCAGTTTAAATTCTCTCGTGCGTCATCAACTTGCACGCGCGCGTTCTCTTTCCGTTTTTGTTTTTTTTAATGATCGAAACAATAAACGGACAAATGTGCGCAAGTTGATAACGCACGGGAGTAGGGTAAGGTGTGATTTATACTGCATCCGGTTACTAAAAATAGCCCAATCGGGAATTTACATGGAGCTCGCCACAATTCTAAAAAATTTTCTTTCTTATTAATGCTCTCTTGCCTTTTATCTTTAATTTTTAGCTGAGCTGGAGAACTTGCCTTTTATTTCAATCCAATAAATTCTTTTGTACCCTAATCAATAGACTGTTGTAATTTCCAGCTATCATTAATCTCTTATTCGTTCGCATGTGTAGGATAGTATTGCGATGGGAAAGAACGTCTGCATAGCTAGAAAGTAAGTTGCTCTACTTGTATAATATGCGTTACACTATCTCTTCTCAGCTGATGAGAACAATCAGTCAATCCCTGATATCGTGTGATAAAAAGATACCTTTAGAACGACGTTCTTGCAGTAGTACGACAAACCTCAAACTGCAGTTCAATGTCAGGTGTTTTCCGTCAAACTTTCAACAGGCCTATATTGCAGCGCGAAAGCTTGTCAGTTTGCGAATTTTTTTTCTTATTTTTTTATAGTTTTGAGCTGCTGGACAAAAATTCCATTGCTAAAGGTGGTTATATAGGTAAGAAGAAGAAGAAGAAGAAAAGTAATTGTTAGGTTTCTGTTTCCTTGAGGAAGAGTGAGTGCGATTATTAATACTATATGGTCATTACCTTTAGTAAAAAGGATAAATAGGGTTTAGGATGCTTCTTCGTCTGCAATGCCAACTTCTCTTTATCTTTCATTAACACACAAATTGACATTTTTACGTTAAAAGAGAAAAACATATTATGCTCTCTTGTAGCTATCAGTTTATCACGATATAGTATGACACTACAGTTAGTATGCTTAAACCAAAATAGCTATCATTAGACTGATGATACCTTTACCGTTGTAGATGTTTGGCCAGTGAACGCTTCATTAATTAGAGAAGGTAAGATATCGTGTGTTCCCTTACCTACGCCATTTTGAAAAGTCTATAACACAGGTAGCCCACCATAGAAAATAACCGCATTTGGGGGCGAAGAAATGGTTCATGTTTACTACTTGTATCTTGTTTATTGATATCATATCGATTCTTGAATACGTCTCTTTTCTTGGTTGTCTTTGGTCGTACTTTGGGATCTCGTATTGTGACGTCATTAAAAATAGTGAGAACGTGTCCCACACGTGTCAAAGAACGGTTAAAAAAACACGTGTAGCCACACACACTCCGCGTCATAGAAACAGAAGCTGCATTGGCTTGTTATGATTTCATCCATCCATTTTTTCAGGTCTGTTGGGTCCTTTTGACTTCACATTTCTGTTGATTCTTCAACTGAGTTGTGTTCTTCACATGGTTCCATTCTGGGAGAGCAGAACTACGCTACGCATCTTGACGGTCGTTGGAGGTTAGTGATGGTTTGAATTGAACAACGACAATATAGGAATGCTAAAAAATGCCGCTACAACAAAATCAACAACGACATACACCAACAGTAACAACAACAATACCAGCATCATCATCATCAGCAACAACAACAACAGCAGTGGCAGCAGCAGCAGAAGCTCAGCGCTGCAGTAACAACAGCAACATCACCAAAAGAAACAACAACAACAACAACAGCATCATCAGCATCAACAACAGCAACAGCAAAATAACAACTGATTTTTCCCCTTAAAAAATGTTTCAAAACCAGTCTTGTAACTAACGTGCATTAATTATTACAGAAAACAAGGCAGAGGAGGAATGCACCTTGATAAAGCTTTTAAAAGAGTTGCGTATTCCTGCAGAAGTTAGGGTAAGAGGTGGCTAATAGTTATTCTAAGATAATAAAATAAAACGCCACACACTTCAAGAGGTACTCTTACTTCCATTCCGACTCCATCCATCTCACCCGACCTAAAAGTTCAAAAGGTAAAGGTAATTATACCTTCTCCGACAACCCAGGGAATGGTTGCCCAATTCTCCAGAGTCAGGCTCAAAGGTGCGCTTTATACTAAAGAGATTTTCTTGTTGATAGATGGTTCACGCATTGGATGAAGATCCTACCAGGGCTAGAAACGCCGACGGCTATCCCGTAAGTTTATTCTTAAGTATTTATACTGAGGTTAACTAAATGAAATACCATTTTCAAAAAATACCCGCTTTATCTCCACGCTGCATTCATATTTATAATATATACAGGATTCAAATTTTAGCTATAACAGGAGTGTGTCACTTAATTTAGCGTCGTTTTGACTTGACATTATGCTTTGATATTGTTATTATGACATGTGGATCTTTGATTTTTTTCCCCTGATCTCGCAGCCTGCGTCAAACTGGTACAGAGACATCAACCATCTGATGCGAACACACTCTAGCGAAGCAAGTAAGTCAGTTTTGCGAAGCAAGTTCCCAGCGAACGTTCTTAACTATTGTTTCTGGATATTAGGGTGCTATTTCTGCGTTAGTTTTGTTTCCGCACTCTGTTACTGGTAAAAGAAAGGAATAAGACTATGAAATATAAACTTATTTTGAAATTTTAAGATTTTCATTTGAAAGGTTCTTGCACAATACTTTGTAACTGGTCCCTTTTTACTCCTTGGATTAGAGTGGAATTCAGGAGGAAAACAAGACGGCTTAAAGAGCGAGAATGTATGAAATTGAGATATTTTTGTATGTGTTTAGACGTGATCTTCACGGGACTTCCTCATCCACCACAAGAGGAAAACATGACCGAACAGTTTCTACAGGAATTATCCATTTTATCAGGTAACTATGCGATTGTCGAAAAGATAAAAATAAGAATAAAATAGTCGTTCTAGCGCTCTCGCATTAATTAGGAACACTTTTTACTCACACACTCTACCACTACATTCAATATTCTATGCAAATATATCGCTCAACTCCGTCCCATGTTGAGTTTTACGGAGGGAAGAAACCAGAGAACTCGAAGAACGACCCTTGTAACATAGGAGAGAACCGAGCCAATTAAGTTGCCATATTTTCTCCTGACATTTATTTATACTTTGAAATTTTCAATTGGCAGTTTTCATCATTCTATTTTGTCTTGTTTTCTAGAAAATCTTCCACCAATCATGATGGTATATGGTCGATCTCCTGTGGTATCGACATCATTATAAACAAAAAGCGAATAATTTTTTAGGGTTGGAAACAAAGAACCTCTGTTAAACGACCACCAAAGTTCATGTTCTCTCTGCGATTACCATTTTAAGTGCTTCCCAATCACACGCACGTGCAATCGTATAATTTTCTGTCTCGATAAAATAAGTCAATCGAAGCTTTTCCATGACATCATTTAGTGCGACTTCACGTGTATGAAAAAAGACTTTCGGATCAAAGACGAAAAGCAGTTTATGAACGTTTTTCTAACGTTTTCTTCATGACATCGGTGTTTGTTGTCCAAAGTCCTAATAGTTTCAGGGGAAGGTGGAATCATTGAAAACATTTTTCAGTTTATTATCAGCGATTTTTACCAGTGAGTCAAAGCTCTACAAACACGTGACGTGGAAAACCTCTATGTTTTCCAACAGTATTATGGAAACACTTGTACTAACACTGATCAACTTTGTCACGACACCAAATAGTACGATTTCGTGGGTGATTGGGAGCATTCTATGATTTCCTGACCGAGGGTGGTTGCTCAATAGAAGTTTGGCTATATACTGAAAACGGCTCAGTGACCTTAACACGGAAAACCTATTCACACTCTTTAAAGAATATTATACATTTATGTTCGTTTTTATTTTATTTGTTATATTCTCGAATACAATTTTATTGCTGTTCTATCATTTTTTCATTCATTCTTCCTTTATAGACTTAATGTGAAGTGCATGTAGTTTGGGTATCAATAAGGAGCTTAAAGATAACTAATAACTAATAACTAATAATAACTATTTCTGTACATAACAGACTTTGGTAAACCAATAATTTTGAGATTTATAACTCTTGAGTATTATTCCTTTCTTTATGCTTGAGAAGCTAGGGTGAAACTAAAAACTTTCTTAGACGTTTGAGAACTCTTAGCTGTCATCCAACTCACACCTATATATCTAAATTATTGCCTAAATCCATATACCTATCAACACAATGTTGCTAATAAATATATTGCTTTAAATAAGATCGCTATTTATAATATTAATGCATTTTTATTTTTTATTGGTAATAGTTAATGGGTTGAAGGGCTTATTGTTAGTTTTATACTTTAATAGTTGTTTAATTGATTTGATAATTATAATCACTCATTATGGTAATTCAAATCATTGATAACTGAATAAAAATATTACAGTTTGTAATAATTGGATCCAAGCTTTTACGTTTTACATTATTCTTTATTGGAGCCAACCTTCGTTCTAAAACTCCAGAAGAGAAAAACCGTGTCTCTCACCGTCGAACGACGTTGGCTTCTAACCACGCCATCCGCCGGTGATGACGTCACGACTGTGGCGGTATGCAGCTACACAGTTTGTTATAAATGACTGAAAAACAAGAGTCCGAAAATATTTTCTTTTATCAATAAATCAAGCAAAATGCTAATTAATTGACACAGATACGATTGCAGGGCTTATCACATAGCACTCCTTTTAGGTTTTACCATTCTTTGTTCCTATATTATTTTTCATCTCCATAAGGACTACCCAATCGGATCAATACCTCATCCCCCCCTCCCCCCCCCCCCCCCCCCCCCCCCCCCAGTTTCCTGTCCTCCACTCCGATTCTCTTTGATAAAATGAGAGGGGAAAGGTAATCATAAAAATAATCAAATGAAAGAAAGAAGGGACAAAAGTATAAATGAACAAAACCCGAAGACGGATTGGAAAAAAGAGAGAAAGGAAGGGAGGAAGGAAGGAAGAAAGAGAGAAAGAAAGTAAGAAGTAAAGAGTGAAGACTTAAGAAACGTAACTCTGCCCCAAGCCTTCCATGGTACAAGCAAACCGCTGGCTAAGACAGTCGTAGATTCAGCAAACAAGATGGCGGACGAGTAGGACCAACTAGAAGTGAAAAACTCTAGAAATACTTTGAATATATAAAGATATAAAGGAAAGAAACGAAAGTAACTATACGTACGATACCAAGAGCAATATGGCAAAGACAAGTAAACGCAGCAGTGCCAAGAAGGCTCCCAAAACACGCGCCAGTTCAAACAGCAGCATGAATCCAGGTAAACCACGTGAGCTACACAGATCTGTCGAAATAGCTTGAAAATCATGTATTGACGTTTATTTATCGTTATCAAATCATATTTATCAAAATTAAAACCATAATAAATGAGTTTTGAGGGTTATGTAATTGAATTATCTGGAAAACGTTTCATTATTAACTCGTTGCATTTAGAAATTTGTGGTCTATTTGTATAAGCTTACAGTGTATTTCAGTGAATAATACTCCCATTTCTAGTTCGCCTTTGCTCAGTCTTAGCCTCGATTGTGTACATATTTATTCTTTTCTTTTATATTAAGAGTAGTAGAGTTCTTTGTAGAGCATAAGAAATGTATGTACATGTATTATGGAACGATGCGTGTTCTTTAAAGTGCCACGGGTTTTGGTCGAATAGCTGAATATTTTAACGCACAACCGAGACTAAGGCTGAGCAAAAGAGAACTCTAAACTGGAGGATTATGAAAGAGATTTGTATAGAGTTTTATATAAATTTAAATTTAATTAATTAATTCCTTTGATTTCATTCTGTGTTGTAATGGCTTGTCTCTTTCTAACCTACAGATCGTCCCAAGCCAAGCCCCAACTCTAACATGAGAGACAAAAGTACAATAATGAGATTAAAGATGTACAAGTCAGGGGGCAAGGCTATCAGGTATGACAGCGTATAGTGATTATATTATGCCGCAAGTGTAATTTGCAGGGGTATTAGGGAAGGGGAAGGGGGGAGGGGTGGGGGGCTGGTGGAAGGTCAGAGGGGAGGGACATCAGTAAACAATTTAAGTTTTTTAGATGGTCAGAGCTTCAGCTTTTTAATTTTATGGTGAATCCCCCAACCCTCCCCACCAATAAGAAAGATGTGCCTTCCCTTAGAGCTACTTGCCAAGATCTCATCCCCCTGTCCACCCCATCACCTATCTTTACATATGTCTTTAGAATTTCAACAATACATCACTTTGCATTATTAGTTTGTCTTATACGCTGTACATCAATCAACCAAAACAAAATTTCATCACTCTACACTCACCACTTGAATGTTCTGGGTTTTATGACTAGTAAACCAATAGCTTTATGATGGATTATGAAGGATTATGATTAAGTGGGCAGAATTTTACATTTACTTTTAGAAATGATATGCTATCTTAGCTAGTTCTATAACAGGCTTATTTTTGATGATCTATTTTCCAGGAATTCTGGTGGTAAAATAGTTAAACCAGCTCCTTTCCAAACAAGAGCCATTTCAGGAGAGGTAGCAAGGGTAGCACCAAACAGGAAATGGTTTGGTATGATATTCTACTTTAATACTTATTATGAGTTATATTATATATATTTTGTTCTTAAATATATAATTATGGTGCAGTTAATTCTCACTCACCACAAAAGTCATTTGAGATGTATAAAAAATAAAACGTTTATGGAGAAACGCAGCTGCTGTAGCCCAAATACCAGAATCATGTCCTATTGTTATTAATTCAAATAGTGTAGCTATGAAAATGAGTAAATGATAATTTAAATCACAATTGCAGTGCTACATTTTAAACATAATATTGCAAGACTCTTGAATCTCTTAAAGTGCTACTACGACGAAAATCGCTCAAACTTGGATTCAGCTGAAACTTCCTAAGAATACTCTTTAAAGGTCCAATAATCACTGTATGAAGTGTTTTCTCGATATTCAGGATGAAAGTATGATATTTTTACGATTATTTTTTGGAGTCTGTGACGTCATACACTCAACATCAAACATTGCTACATATATTTCTTTGTATATAAATCCTTAATTTATTTTATTCCTGTGAAGCCTAAAGGGTGGCTAATGTGCTTATTTCACATTACTTGTGACTATAATTTATATTTTGGGGTGTTTGGGTATTTCTTTCTCCCTTTACTACTGATATTTTGATCATAAACTACAAAGAAATGTATGGAGCGATGTTCGATATTGAGTGTATGACGTCACAGACTCTAAAAAATAATCGTGAAAATATCATACTTTCGTCCTGAATATCGAGAAAACACTTCATACAGTGATTATTGGACCTTTAAAGAGTATTCTTAGGAAGTTTCAGCTGAATCCAAGTTTGAGCGATTTTCGTCGTAGTAGCACTTTAATAAGTTGAGTTTTGATAAGGCAGGAAAATCTAAGTATCTAAAGAATGTAAACATTCTGATACTACATGCAGTTATAAAAATATTGTTTTCACATGTTCCAGGGAATACAAGGGTTATCACACAGAATGCACTGCAGAAATTCCAGGATGAAATGGGGAAAGTTATACAGGATCCTTACAAGGTAACAGAACGTTTGTCCTTAGAATGTCCTCCTTTTGTAGATATTATTATCTATTATATAATATTATATGTAATATATACAGTAGGAGTGGCCGTGTTGTATCCGATATACAAACTCGTGGCTACGCCTCGAGGTTGAATGAATACGAACATGAATACTGTAGATTACTTTTCAAACGTCTAGGTTAGTTCCTTTGTGTTTCACTAAAATTTTCAAGATAAAAGTGAATCTGGCCGAGAAAATCCATCTTAAAGTTTAAGCAAATGAACACAATTTTATATCTGATTTACAAAACTCTTTGAACACAGTCATGATTTCTGTTGTGTTTTCCTCATGAATTATTAAAAAGTTTAATAAATATCATTTAATTACATGTACTTTTTTAAACTTTGCTACAGGTTGTAATGCGTAACACCAAGCTTCCTCTATCATTACTGGATGAAAGAGCAAAGGTTTGTTTATTATTGTCACTACTTTACATGCAGGGGTGTTTTAGAAGGGGGTGGCTATTGTGAAGGTTTTACCAGAAATTCGAAGTAAATTGGGGGGGGGGGGATGACTGTTACTAACCATATACTGAAAATTTTGAGGAAAAGGGAGCGACGAGTCACCTATTTTACCATCCCTGGATCTGTCCCTGCCATGTACTGTTCATGTTTGGTATTCAAAAACCTTCTGTAAGCTGTGCTTTTTTAAAGATTTTATAACAGCCGCTTTTAACATTTTAATTTGGATAATTTTTCAGACATCTCGAGTACATATTCTGGATACTGAGACTTTTGATTCCACATTTGGACCCAAAGCTCAGCGTAAAAGACCCAATGTACAAGCATCTGATATACAGGTTTGTGGAATAGTCCTAGTGCTTTTGTAAGTTGGCATGCACTGCCTAATTATGAGCTTCTGTACCTCACCAATGCAACCTGGATTTAAGTTCTGCCTGTCTCGTTTGTCAGTTCTCTCCTTTGCTTCAAAGGTTTTTCTCTGGTTTTTCTTTGGTTTTCCTCCCTGAGCACTACCTTTTATAATTTTATAGATATTTTACAGTATATTTATAACTATCTGCAACTGTATTGTGTATTGTATTTCCTCAGAGTCTGGCACAAGCAGCTACCAGTCAATTAGGTAGGCAGAGTTCTAGCTTTTTCAACTCAGATGTCTACAGATACAACACTTTTTCTCATGATTTAGCTCCTATCCTTCAAGTTTGGGTTTTAATTTTGATGTTATATTGTTGTTTGTTTGTCAGAAAAATATTCTCATGAAAATGATAAGGACCTAGTGAAAGAAGATGATGGAGAGAAGTATGTACATGTAAAGTTTGTTGGTTATTTACTCTGATAGTTTAATGTTATGTTTTTTTTTGATTTTTTTATGGATGGAATAAAAATTATTTTAAAAAAACAAAACAAAAACAAAACAAAAACAAATTTAAAGTTGAAAAAAATTTAAGATGATAAAGACTTTTTGTTTTTTAGCCAAGCCAGAGAGAGCAAGTGTCAGAGGAATAAATGATATTTTATTGCATTATATACAGAGTAAAAGCCAAGGAATCTATTTATGCAAAAGGACAATCAAAAAGAATATGGAATGAGCTTTACAAGGTACCTAAAATTCCACCAATAATACATGTAAATATACAAATCATGACCCCATGAATATTTTGAAAGTAAGGACAGTTCAAATCAATAACCATATCAAATCCAGTTCTCTTTACCAAAGGTTTTGTTACAATTATTTTGGTTCCTATTTGGCAAGATTTTTTGTGGTGTTGAAAAATGAAGGCGCAAGAAGCATAGTTTGTGAGAATCCAATTTTATTACCTTCACAAAAAGAAAATATTAACAGTTTTTATTCCACTTAATTCTTTCCATTTTCCATTATCCACAGGTTATTGATTCTTCAGATGTTGTCCTTCAGGTAAATAATGAAGCAGTTGTTAATATACTACTAGAGTCATTTTACTTGGTCTGTGAAAAAATAATAAGAATGATGCATAGTAGTAGACAATGATTCCATTGTTTTCTTTTGCTTTACTGTTACAGGTGTAGTCAGTAATAGCCCACTTGTGAGATCTGCATCACTTGTCACGCACAAAGGATTCAATGTGAGGCTTCATGCATAATGCTCAGTGATTCGTGAAAGAAGAAAAGAATATATCTTATTCAGCACGTAGCCTCATACTGAAACCTTTATGTGTGCAAGCATATCTCAGAATTGAGCTGATATATACATGTATAACTTGGTTCACACGCCAAGTAAAAATCACTCCCTTATAAACAGACTAATACCCTATCATCTTAATTATTGATTCTGAAAAAATCATTTTTATCCTCTCATAGGTTCTGGATGCAAGAGATCCTATGGGAACAAGATCTAAACACATTGAAACATTCATGAAGAAAGAAAAAACTCACAAACAATTGATCTTCATTCTTAACAAATGTGATCTGGTGCCAACATGGGTTACGGTATGATAATGCTTATAACTTCTCACTTACTTTACAATGAAATGCTAAAACACTCACATCATTTTTCGTGCACACCCTGGGATGGGTACTCCATTCGAATTTGGGTAGGGTTGAACTTATTCCGCTGGGATTCTGAAAGGGATACCCTAGCTGTTTATGACAAAAAAAAAGATGTAATTATGACAAAAGATATAATTAATTGCACTGAGTTCCCGTTTCAATTATCATGACATCTCGCTATCGTTTTTTTACGACCATAAATAACCAGTTTCGGTGAATACGAAAGTAGAAACCCTGAATATGACAGGAAACTCAAGAAGAACTTGGACCTTGAGTGAAATTGCATACCCTGTTCATGACAAGAAGCTCGAAAAACCATACCCTGTTCAGCGGATCATCCCCGTATAGTCCATATATGGGAGTACCCCCTCCCAGGATGCACACCCTCTAAATTTGATTTTTCATCAGAAAAATATAAAAAAATTGATTTGTTATTTTTAACAAAAAGATATTTTACTTAAAACCTACAAGTGACTTATGGGATAATCTATGGGATAATATTTGCACATCAAAACCAAAGTACTGACTATAGTATTAGATATTTTCATAGATATTTTGTTTCTCATTAGCAACGTTGGGTAACGATACTATCAACAGAGTATCCAACTCTAGCATTCCATGCAAGTGTAACCAATCCCTTTGGTAAAGGTGCTCTCATTAATATCTTGAGACAGTTCTCAAAGGTGAGTAATAAGACAGAAAGGTAATGACCGTTCTCATTACAGGCTTTTTTTTCTTATTTAAGGTTATTAATTGGAGGGTTGTAGGCGTTTTCAGGACTCTGCCTCGGAACTAGGTCGATATGCATGTAATTTCAAAGGTTTTATTCAACTTGGTTCATCCAGCAATCACGTATTTTCTTCATAATCGTTTACACGTTCACACGAATATAGGTTCACAAATATACACGATTCGCTGCAGAATCAAAAAACTTATAGTCATCAAATGTCAATAAACTACTAACAAACTCAAAAAATTAACTTACACATTTTATGGCTGTCCCGAGGGGATGCTAGGACAGTCTCGATCTCCTTCTTTATGACAGTCAACTCCTCTCTCTAAACTCCTCACTTCCACTACCCCCCGGGCCCTATGAAACAGCAATTCCACAGGAAACCAGCGGCCAAATATTATGCGTCGCAATAAGGGTCTTTCTCCAAATTTTTTCCTCAATCCACAAAATTCAAGTCAGGGCATGGCTAACTTACAGATTGAACCCTGAAACAACCTCTAGGCTGATCTAAGTCAGGGCATGGCTAACTTACAGATTGAACCCTGAAACAACCTCTAGGCTGATCTATGTCAGGGCATGGCTAACTCACAGATAGAACCCTGAAACAACCTCTAGGCTGATCTATGTCAGGCCATGGCTAACTCACAGACTGAAACCTGAAAAGACCTGAGCTCATCTAAGTCGGGGCATGGCTAACTCCCAGATTAAACCCGGAAACAACCTCTGGAATGATCAAAGTCAGCAACTTGGTTATACAACGGTTCATAGTGCAGCTAGTTATTTATATTTAAAAAAAGGAATTTATCTTTTTAGCTTCACAGTGACAAGAAGCAAATAAGGTACGATATACTGTATATACACCTTAATAATAATTAATAATTATAATAATTATAAAACTTTACTATTAATCACTATCCAAAGTATTTTTGTGTTTGCTGTTGATTGATATAATAAATATTCTATAAATTATATCCACTAAAAATATGTGATTCTTTAGTGTTGGTCTGATTGGTTATCCAAATGTTGGTAAAAGCTCAATAATTAACACACTACGAGCCAAGAAAGTTTGCAAAGTAGCACCTATTGCGGGAGAGACCAAGGCAAGTATAAAGATTGTACAACACTTTACAAAAAGAACCCCCCCCCCCCCTTCCGCCTAGAGTGTGTTTAAAGCAAAGGCTATCAAGGTATTCCTCGTACTTGACCCTTGAACTTGACCTTCTTTGTGCTAATGTACAATATGTGCTACATTCTAGGTTTGGCAGTACATCACACTAATGCGTCGTATATTCCTGGTGGATTGTCCTGGTGTTGTCTATCCTAATGATGATACAGAGACAGACATCATCCTAAAGGGCGTGGTAAGTTCGTGACAGCCTAGGGGGAAGATGCATCCTATGATAGGTTATTTAGAAAAAAGAAGAATGAATAATGTGTTTAAAATCGTTTACACTGAAAAAAGTTAAAACGATGAAATTTCACTTGACAGTTTTGATGTCGTCATTGTGTTTTTGTGGATTAATAACTTTTTTTCTTTTCCTCCCTGCTTAATATATTTATGTTATGGTACCTGTTAAGGTGTGGCGAGGTGTTTCCTTTTCTTAATATTAGTTGTTATACCCCAGGTTCGCGTAGAAAACGTGAAAGAGGCCGCAGAACACATCCCTGAAGTACTGGCTCGAGTCAAACGCGAGTACGTCAGCAAGTCGTACAAGATAAACACTTGGAATGATGCCACAGACTTTCTTGAACAGCTGGCGAGAAGGACGGGGAAGCTGCTTAAGGTGCGTAGTAATCTAGCATTATGATACACAGCACGGTAACGGTACAGTATTGCAACATCTGCTAAATCCATTACATGGAGTTTATATGGCTAGAAGAGATTCCATATTGCGGCGGAACTACACGGCACACAGTGTCTGTCACAGTACGGAGGTCAATGTTTAAAATGTTTTTCACGTCACAGTCACGATGCCGTGAGTTCACCCTTTAGAAGTGACGTGTTCAGTACTGTTCATACCCATTCCTAGTCAACTCGAGTATATCTACACATATACATCAGAATCCCAGTTGTTCTTAACCTTGTCGGAAAATATCTAATTTTATCATGACCAGCAAAGATTTAAACAAGATTAAATCCTTTTCTTTGAAATTTTCTTTTTTGTGGAATTGTAAATTTGTACACTTGTCAAGTTGTAAAAAAACAGCTATAAAAAAAATATATAAATAAAATGAGTCAAACCAGCAGCCGTTCCTTTGAGAGCAAGTGGAGTACAAAGGGAGTGCTAAGGAGAGTACTAAGGGGAGTACTAAGGGGAGTACTAAGGGGAGTACTAAGGGGAGTACTAAGGGGAGTATTAAGGGAAGTACTAAAGGGAGTACTAAGGGGAGTACTAAGGGGAGTGCTAAGGAGAGTACTAAGGGGAGTACTAAGTTGAGTACTAAGGGGAGTACTAAGGGGAGTATTAAGGGAGTACTAAGGGGAGTACTAAGGGGAGTACGGGATTGGAAATGATTCCTCACTGGTGTAAAAGATTTTTTTTTTTGTATTTCAGGGAGGAGAGCCTGATGTAAATACTGTAGCGAAGATGATCCTGAATGACTTTCAAAGAGGAAAAATACCATACTTTGTAGCACCACCCAAACAGGTACTAATGATCGTGCTAATCTAGATGACCCCGTGCAACTTGGACGTAATGTTTATCACCTCAGGCCATGTGTCATTCTCTTGACCATTATTTCTTTGTTAACCGATAATGCTTGAGTAGATACATAATATAGATGTGACTTAAACGATCAACTCATGGTGCCTACTCCCCTTAGCTACCGTCGCTGTGCCCAACAAGCTGAAAGCATTGGCAAGAATATCTCAGAATTTATAACTATATGATAGCGGGAAATTCATATAATTTAGACCGCTTTATGAACCTATTTTTGATATGGCCTTGTAATTCTTCAAAACAGCTATTATGTAGTTATTTAGGGGACGAGATATTAAAAGTTTCATTCAGTAAATACCATTGTGTTTTATGACTGAAGACTCATCTTACAGCCTTAGCCTCGCTTATTAAGAGCAAATCATATGCAAAACTTAACCGTGTAATTTAAAGAATATGAAACTTGAACGATAGATGTGTTTTAACTGAAATCTCACGGACTTGTAATTATTTCTGTGACTAGCTGACTCATAAACGAGGCTAAACCTGCGCAAATGAGTCTGTGGTCTTCAAAAACAGCGGTTTGCATCGAAAACGAAACTATTGTATTCCGGACTTACTTAGTCTGAAATAGAAAATGTCTTTTCGTAAGATACTTTCCTCTTTCGTTCAGGAAGGAGACGACAAAAACCCTCATCCTGTTAAAGAAAAGAAGACGAAACAAAAGGAATTGCAAATCCCTCCACTGTCGAGTAGTTTTGTCAAGGCTACTGATCAAGAACATACAAATAAGACGGTATTTATTGATCTAATCATCTGTCACTTACTATTATGAAAATAAGTGGGCTTCCTGTGGTGAGACTGGTTGCTGTAGCTTGTCATCCAACACGTTCTTTAAAATAAAAATTATATATATATTAAATATATATATATATATATTGCCATTAATAAAAAATACCATCAAACCCTTAGACAACGTGTTGGCTGATAAAAGCGAGGTCAAGGGTAACCTAAAGCTCGAATAGAAATTTCGCTTGTAAGATTTTGTGGAGGGAGGAAAACTATAGAACCCAGAGAAAAACCCTCGAATCAAAGGAGAGACCCAATAAACTCTACTCTCATGTGATGAGTCCAGGAATTAGAGACCCCAGAGGCGAGTGCAACACTGCTTCGCCACTTATAAATTATGGTTTGTGGAGAGAAGGGGGTGGGAAGCGTAGCGTTACATATTAGTGCAAACGGCTTATTCTATGAATTTCTTGCTTCAGGTTGAAGACCTTAATAAAGATGCAAGTGAACCTGACATGACAAATCAAAATAGTACTGAAACTACAGAGAATACAGACGAGGTGAAGCAAGACGAAAATGAAAACAATAACAAGTCAAAAGGAATTGACCAAGGCAAAACCGGCTCCTTCCGCGTCAAGCAAGATTTTAGTACGATCTGTGTGGCTCCTGAGTTTGAAGGCGAAGACGTTAAACCACTCAATGACAACGGCAGTAATAGTGATGATGACGATGATGATGATGAGACTGACAATGATAATGATGAGGAGGAGGAGGTAGATATGGAGGACGAGGAGGATTGTGGTGATGGCATTGAAGACAATGATAGTAATGAAGATGTTAACAAAAAGATTGAAGATGATGCTGATGATGTTGGTGGTGATAGTTTTGATGGCAATGATGTTCATAATAAAGATAATATTAACAATACTAATGGAAATAATGATGCCTATGACGTCAACGACAACACAGATAATATCGTCATGACAACGAAAACTAAAGATGCAAAGAAAAAACCTGAGGAGAAAAAGAAAAAACTACTTGAAGAACCTAAAGAAAGGTAAATGAAAAATACCAATGCTTTCCGTGGATAGTCCTGTGGGAATCGCTTCTATTTTTGATTTATAGTCTTTCTAGTGTAAGAATTAACGAATAAATGGTTAATTTAACAACAATAAGATCTGATATGTTGTGTAACTTGTATAAGATGTGTATAATTTGTTCAACTTAAATCACACACGATTCTACTCGAACACACTTCACTGTCGCGCGTACACATACTTCAATTACAATATTCTCTCTGCACAGGGACGGATCCAGGAATTTTAAAAGGGGGGTTAGACTATTACAAAGGTTTTACCAGGAACTCGGGGAAAAGGGGTGACTTTTACTAACGATATACTGGTAAAGTTGAGCAAAAAGGGGGGTGACTAGTCACTTCTTTTACCTTCCCTGGATTTGCCCCAGCTACACTAGGCTT
Organism: Actinia equina; assembly: GCA_011057435.1. Classification (NCBI taxonomy): domain Eukaryota; kingdom Metazoa; phylum Cnidaria; class Anthozoa; order Actiniaria; family Actiniidae; genus Actinia; species Actinia equina. Next base: position 20,890 of record WHPX01000892.1, on the reverse strand, counting down.
CTAAGTGTTTATTACAATTCACTGTTTTTGTGCCGTAGTGTGTCAGTAATAGACATGACTACTGGACAAGTACATTCAAGCAAGGAGTACTTTGATGTTGGTGAATGGGAAGAACTGAAGGAGGCTATGGAACAACAAGACGACATCGATAGTTCTCCAGACGAGGCGGAAAGCGATGAAGAGAGCGAAGATAGCACCAAGGATTCCTATCAGAAAACAGGTAACGCCATTAAATATACCAAGTCTCTGGTTATCAGCACGTAATGAACAGTGTTTGTACCGTTTCCTAGGGACTGTAAAGGAATTTATGAGATTCATTCAACTGATTGATACCAATCAATGATTGAGCGTGACCTGGGTCACTGCTATGTAAATAAATTTCTTGTTGGTTCATTTAGAAGCGGAGACAACACCTCGTCCTGTGAATAGTAAATACTGGACAACACCGTCCAAGAAGAGGTATTCTGTATCCATGAGCCCGTTTGTTGCCTGCGTCGAGGCGTTAGACGAGGAAGAAGACATTAACTCTTCGGAAATGGAATCTCCTAAGAAACGAGAACATATCACGAATACGAAGAAAACTAAAGGTAGATCAAGTTCATTCTGTTTGTAAATGCTACGTTATCACATCACCACCATTAGTTAAATAGCTTTCATGTAAACCATGAGTGAAATAATGATGCTTTTTAAATACTGTATCTATGAACCAGTTCGATTTTGCATATTTAATTAAGCCTTTAGACGTCACACTTATTAGCATATTGGAAGTATAAACCTTCATAACTTAGAGACGCATCTGCACTCAAATCAAGAAATATTTTGCCATTCAATAATTTACTTCACGTAGAATGAGTACTGAAAGTATCGTCGAAGGGTTCATGTGTACTTTAAGTAATATCAATGGTAACATCATGCATGTGGTTACATCTAAGTGTTACCACAGTTTTCAGACTATGTGAAGAGCCGACATCTAAAGCTCAAATATGTATACAAGAATATACCAGTTACAATCAACCTTATGTATTGATCTCTTGTAGGGTCAAGTCAGGTTCCGAGTAAAGGAAAAACTAGAAAAAGAAGAGGAGAAGAGAAGGAAGAGGAAATAGAGGAATCTCCTAAGATAAAGGTGTGGGAATGATGAGTAACATAGCATTAATGGCGAAACAATTATAAGTGCCCCTATTGGGAATATATTTATGTGTAATAAACTTAAAACAGCCTATGGGATGATCAGGGCACGGCTAACTCACAGATTGAACCCTGAAACAACCTCTGGTCTGATCTAAGTCAGGGCATGGCTAACTCACAGATTGAACCCTGAAACAACCTCTGGTCTGATCTAAGTCAGGGCATGGCTAACTCACAGATTGAACCCTGAAACAACCTCTGGTCTGATCTAAGTCAGGGCATGGCTAATTCACAGATTGAACCCTGAAACAACCTCTGGTCTGATCTAAGTCGGGGCATGGCTAACTCACAGATCGAACCCTGAAACAACCTCTGGTCTGATCTAAGTCAGGGCACGGCTAACTCACAGATTGAACCCTGAACCAACCTCTGGTCTGATCTAAGTCAGGACACGGCTAACTCACAGATTGAACTCTAAAGCAGCCTCTAGGCTGAACAAATTCAGGGAATGGCTAACTCACAGATCGAACCCTGAAACAACCTCTGGGCTGATCTAAGTCAGGACATGGCTAACTCACAGATCGAACCCTGAAACAACCTCTGGTCTGATCTAAGTCAGGGCATGCCTAAGTCACAGATCATACCCTGAAACAACCTCTGGGCTGATTGAAGTGGGGGCACGGCTAACTTGGAATGGGAGAGATCTAACAAACTGTACTCAAATGCAATGCTTACTCTGGCAATCGAACCCGAGCCCCAAGGGTGAGAGGCAAGTACACTAACGCTACACCACCCTTGATTCCCTAAATCAATGATGTTACAATCTTTTGATTGTCATGTTTTCAGAAATCCCGTATGACAACCAATAAGAAACGAGTCGGTGTTCACTACTACGATACTGCTAATGTCAAGAACAAAAACAGAAATATGAAGGACACAGCTGATAAAAACCGTAAAACGAAAAGATAATAAATGTATTCTTTATTCAAATAAATCAGTGAATTTGAAGTCTAGCCTGGAGAAATCATTTTATTCCAATAATATGGAGACTTCCTAGAGAAGTGCTCGTCTTTCCTGGTTGAATATGCCAGTGACCTTAGTGACAGACTCACCGGTCAATTCAAGGTCTGCCGAACAATTTCAAGAAGAGTCCGCTAATAATTTATTTAACTTTTTGCTAAAACCTTAAAACAAGCCAGTTAATATAAAATTAGTAAAAAACTTTGACAGACTTGAAACAGACTTGAAACTAAATAAAACAAGTTATCGTAGAATTATAAATTGAACACCGTAGTGAAAATAGAAACTGACGTTTCAGACGTTAGTCCTTCGTCGGAGTTCATTGACTCCGACGAAGGACTAACGTCCGAAACGTCAGTTTCTATTTTCACTACGGTGTTCAATTTATAATTCCACGATAACTTGTTTCATTAGAAACACCGACGCAGTCCACGCTAGTGTTCACTAGCCATCATCTACATATTGAAACTAAATACTTGAATTCGATTTTAAGTATATCTCATGTGCAAACTATTTCAGTGTTACCAACTTTGGATAGTAAATTAAGAATAGACCAGAAGAAAGTTATTGAACAGATGTTGGTGTCCAAAACATTTTTAATTGGATTTTCAATTATTTGAAAATACTTTTCTTTATTGCCAAGCTGTTCAGCAAAACATTCAATTAGAGCTTTGTTTCACTTGCTGTGTGGGATACGAACTTTAAATTAACATTACCTTTATACAAAAGAAGTCTGTTCTGTATATAATGCTTTGGCCTGACAGACAATCGAGTCATAATAAGCAACCAGGGTTGAACAGATGAGTTTACGATGATTTTTTAAAGATACGAAAAGATTCAAATTCAGTTTGTTTTTAAACTAAGGTTTCAGGCTGTTTTCAGAGAATGCATCTCGTATTCTGCTTTCTTTCCGTGTTCTTTATCGTGGGTTTTACCGACGCTAATATACGAGTGAAATCTTTTAAGTACAAAGACGATCACAAGGCAGATGGTCGTGATATTCTACAGAACAGAACTGTCAGTAGTGCAGCTAAATGTGCCTACCAGTGCACTGCTAATAAAGACTGTGAGGATGCTAACTATAACAGGGTGTCTAAATTCTGCCAGTTGTTGAGGAAAAAAGCGGAGAGTGTGATGTTGTCACTGGTTGAACAAACAGGATATATGTACCTTGGCGATGTAAGTAATTTGAATTTTGAGATTCATCAAATGTAATCACCGAGAAGAGAAGGGGAGGGAGGGAAGGAAGGGAAAAGACGATGAGAGGAAAGGAAATGAAATGAAGAGAGGAGAGGAGAAGAGAGGAGAAGAGAAGAGAGGAGAGGAGAGGAGAGGAGAGGAGAGGAGAGGAGAGGAGAGGAGAGGAGAGGAGAGGAGAGGAGAGGAGAGGAGAGGAGAGGAGAGGAGAGGAGAGGAGAGGAGAGGAGAGGAGAGGAGAGGTTGAAATAGCTTTATTGGCATGACCTACGGTTTACAGGTATTGCTAAAGCATTGAACATTTTGTTGTCGTTATATTTTACAAACACATTGTAATAAAAAAATATCTATATATCTATATCTGTCTATATGTAAAGTAACATATTTAAAAAAAAAAAAAAAAAAAAAAAAAAAAAAAAGGTATGAGTATTACAAATATACTAAAATCTTAATTGAATGGTAATAATAATCAAAGATAAACTTATCAAAAGTAATCATTAATACGTTACATCAATTATTATGGTTCATTCCTAAGAATGAAGCATTTGTATATAAACTTAGAAAAATAAAAAATAACCTTGTCATTGGTAGAGATCATTAAGTTACGAATTATGTTAAGATCTTTAAAATTATCAACAGATATTTCAGGTTCTATCATATCAAAAAATCGTCGGCGAATTTGATCATAAAGAGGACAGTTACACAACATGTGTATTTCTGTTTCAACTTCATCATTCGTACAGAATAGACAGATACGTTGATCATTTGATATATTTTGGTTGTTGTATCTGCCTGTTTCGATAGCTAATTTATGATTACTAATTCTAAATTTGGTGAACTGCCTTCTTTGCTCAAAATTTTGAATTTTGTCCAGATAAATTTCATATTCATAAAATTCCTTAAATGTTTTATAAAAACATAATTTTCTTGAATTGTTTACGAGTTTTTTTCCAATGATTGAAGTAAAGTTCCTGCATTTTTACATAATACTTCTCCAAATTAGAATTAGAGATGACATCTGTAAGTTCATTTTCTATGTTATAAAAAGATAACATTTGTAAAAGGTTTGTATAATAGCAAGATTTATTTTCTGCATGTAAAGACTTGGAAATAAGTAAAGCTTGTTTTGATAGAGAATTATCAGGTAAACATAGAAGATGATTAAAGTATTTTAAAGAAAGTTTATCAATAAATGTTATCAAAGGAAAACGTCCAAGTTCAGCACGTGAAGCAATATTCGAAGCCTTATTACTTACGCCAAGATAATATTTACAAAAACGTAGTTGAACTTTTTCAATCGGAATTTTGTCCCATTTTTCAAAGTCGTGCTTTTGATATACACTCCAAATCTCGCATGCATAAGTTAAATTGGTCTAATTAGTGAATCAAATATTTTACAAGCTAATTTGGTTTCAAACACCTAAAATCAATTTTATTTGTGATTTTATAAAATGCATGTAGAGCTTTTTCTTTTGATTTAGTTTGGTGACAGGAAAAATTACCAGTAGAACTTATTCGAACGCCTAAATACGTAAATTCTTTAACAATTTCTAGGCTGTTACTATTTAAGATGAAATGTGATTGTTTTATCCTGTCCGTTTCTTTTTTACAGGAGAGGAGAGGAGAGGAGAGGAGAGGAGAGGTTGAAATAGCTTTATTGGCATGACCTACGGTTTACAGGTATTGCTAAAGCATTGAACATTAACAGGGATTTTTTTTTTGTTGTCGTTATATTTTACAAACACATTGTAATAAGAGGAGAGGAGAGGAGAGGAGAGGAGAGATACAGCATAAGTTTATCGTCATCCATCTAATAAAACCAATTTTTTTTCAATTTTTAAGAATGAAGAAATCAAGAAATATGACGAACGCGTTAAAATGATTAAAGGTAACAAAATATCATATGAATATTTATGTGTGAAACAGAATTAAATATAGCACTGAAAATTAAAGAAAAAAGAAAATAGAAAAGAAAGATGTAGAGTGCGTATTTATTATAAAATCCAATTTACCCGGGTTGATGTGAAGTCTTTTTAACTATATCTAGATCTCACAATATAATAAATATGAATAATAAAGAAAAGTTCAATAAAAAAATACGTATCCCACAACGAAAATTTTACCGACTTTTAAAAATAAATAAACATAAATTTAACTCTTTGATCTCACAACTAACTAGAAAATGATTTTTTAAACTGCGTTTTTTAATTACCTTTTATTTATTCGTTTTTAGAATGTTCAAGCTGTAAAACTATTTACGACAGTGGAAGGTAAGATTTTCTTTCTTAAAAATGAACTTGCTTTGCCACAACCAGGCGTCGAATCAAGTCTAACACATAGATCCCCTGTCTTGTTAATCAGGTCAAATGGAAACAAGGCATATAACCTAACGTTCGGTACAAGCACCAATTGGTCCATGACATATTGTATGATGGATCCCATCCGTGTGTGTGGATCTGGAGGATGGACTTTGGTTATGAAGATTGATGGAGCGAAGGTAGTTATAAACAACTATAATTGACTTGAAATTTATTTATTATCTAGAAAAGTAAGTAGATAAATTATTTATCATTTGTCTATAGCTAAAAGGAACTCGGAAAAATACCAAAAATTTCAAACCGCGAAACGTCGACTGGTGTCTTATGCGTAAACGCCCCTCATTAGACCCCAAAAGCGTTTATTTTTAAGCTAATGCTAGATATGAAATACTATCTAGATCTTGAAACTGACTTTTGATTTTATAGCAAGAATTCACTTATACTTCCCAACACTGGAGCGAAAAGACAGCACACAACGAAAGCGCCGGGCAAACAGGAATCGATGACTTAACCGAGACAAAAATGCCTTCATACTGGAAGACCAACTTCACTAAGATTTGCCTGGGTATGAGAAGAAATAACACAGGGGATGTCAATTGGATAAAAATCAACATGACAGCAGAATCTTTGTATTCTCTTCTTGCTGATGGTACAGAAAAGACCACTGCACTGGGAAGATCTGCCTGGGAATCCCTATTCCCTGACCATAAGCTGCAGGTCTATTCTTGTAAGGAAGGATTGAATATAGTTGGTTCTGGCAGTGTAGCCAAGGTTAGGATTGGCTTCATGGCTGATAACTTTGTTAGTTGCAGACTTATTCCCAACTCTGCCATAGGTGTTGGAGTAGAGACTGGTCCACTTTTAGTCCCATGTGGCAGCAGCTGCTCTGCTCGAAACCCATCTTGTCATTCCAAAGCTGCTTCTAACTGCTTCATATTTGTACAGTAACGTTAGATAAACTCCAAACTCACCACTCACGTAAAGGATTATTGGTTAAAACATTCAGCGGACTGTTGACTTCATCACTGAACCATATTACACACGGCATCATGACACCTACTTGTTTACCTATATCTAATATTAATTTAATATAATTCACCAACCTCACAGCGATAAGTCTAATTGGATGTTTTTTTGATTTTTTCGTTTGTCAATGAACGAAACAAAGCTGTATCCTGTTTGTAACACCCAGCTATGGATAATATGATAATATAGGCTACATAATTATATAGAAATGATTATATTTTATAAAATAAATTAAATAGTACGCACGCTGTGATTGGTTGATAGCCATGTTTGCATGAGGCTATGTAAACACAGTTGTGACGTCACAACTTTCGTGTTTTCCCGGTAAAAGTTCAAAAATTAAAAATATTACAGTTTCTTTTGAGGAATAAAACGCCCCCAAAAATATATTCTGAAGACGAAGTTCCAAATTTTGACTTTTGTCAGGGCCACAGGGATAACCCTATGGTCTCATGCTGGTCTTTCTGATCGTAATATCATGACAATCTCTCGTTGGTCACCGCAAAGAGAATTCCCTCAGGTGCTACAACACACGTCCTCCGTCAGGACAGCTTCGGTTGTTTAGCGACGTGCTTTCTCATGATTTAAGTGCTTAGTATTTATTTTATAAAAGCAGTAGAAAACTTTTTTCTCTGTGTTTACATAGCCTGATAGCAACACTCGGGGGGTTGAGAGAATTTTCGACAGTTATGCAAACCCTCGACTACGTCTCGGGTTTGCATAACTGTCTCGAATTCTCCCAACCTTCCCTCGTGTTGCTATCAGGCTATGTAAACACGGAAAAAGTTTTCTATTGCTTAAGTGGTGCTAATCGAAATACAAGGGTCCATATGGGGGTCCATATGGGGGTCCATATGAGGGGTCCATATGAGGGGTCCATATGAGGGGTCCAGCGAATGTACCTTCCCCCTTGAGTCATACGTAAATGATTCCAAGTTTCTTGTCTTTCCCTGTAAACGACATCGACGTGCCACGTGTTCGCGTGAAGAATAGCTTTGATAAAGATTCGCAAGAGAATATTAAGAATATTATATACTTAATATTTTCTTGAGTATCGTTATGCCTAAGGTTTTCACTCTAGTTATGAGCAAGCTTTTCTACTGTTCGTCCGTCTGGTCGAACAAGTCAACAACGAATGTCAAAAAAGCTTCAAGCTGTTACCAACACTCGGACGTTTGTCCACATTACCCCTGAAATGAAGGAACTAAGTTGGCTTCCTGTTAAGGAGCACTTATTATACCTTGACACCATTATGACTTACAAATGCATGAATGAGATGGCACCGCCTTATCTATGTAACAAATTTAGTAACCGTGTCACGATCCATGGCCGTCACACGAAATCGTGACCTACTTCAAATCCCTCTCTACACTGCAGCCGTGGTCAAAGAACATTTAAGTACAGAGCCCGGCGTTAAGATTGGAAACTCGTTGGATTGAAAGACTGAAAGAATTACTTAAGTCGTTAAAGAAGTTCAAAAGCATTTTAAAGTCTAAACTATTGGACAAACTCTATAATTAGATTTACTTTTTCATATAATTATATCTAGTGTTTCGTTCATTTTATATTCATCATTTAACGTAATCGGTTTTGAAAAGTCCTCTCGTCAAGTTATATTTTGAACTGATTCAATTTTTCTTTAGTTTTGTTTTTTTTAACCTCTGGGTTGATCGAAGTCAGGGCACGGCTAACTTACAGATCAAACTCTGAAACAACCTCTGGGCTGATCGAAGTCAGTGCATGGGTAACTCACAGATAGAACCCTTAAACAACCTCTGGGCTGATCTAAGTCAGGGCATGGCTAACTCACAGATCAAACCCTGAAACAACCTCTGGGCTGATCGAAGTCAGGGCATGGCTAACTCACAGATAGAACCCTTAAACCGCAACCTCTGGGCCGATCTAAGTCAGGGCATGGCTAACTCACAGATCAAACCCTGAAACAACCTCTGGGCTGATCGAAGTGGGGGCACGGCTAACTTGGAATGGAATCTAACAAACTCTAACTTTCCTGGTTGAATATACCAGTGACCTTAGTGACAGACTCACCGGTCAATTCAAGGTCTGCCGAACAATTTCAAGAAGAGTCCGCTAAGAATTTCTTTAAATTTTGCTAAAACCTTAAAACAAGCCAGTTAATATAAAGTCAGTAAAAAGCTTTGACAGACTTGAAACAGACTTGAAACTAAATACTTGAATTCGATTTTAAGAACATCCCATGTGCAAACTATTTCAGTGTTACCAACTTTGGATAATAAATTAAGAATAGACTAGAAGAAAGTTATTGAACAGATGTTGGTGTCCAAAACATTTTAAATTGGATTTTCAATTATTTGAAAATACTTTTCTTTATTGCCAAGCTATTCAGCAAACATTCAATTACAGCTTTGTTACACTTGCTGTTTTGGATACGAACTTTAAATGAACATTACCTGTGTACAAAAGAAGTCAGTTCTGTATATAATGCTTTGGCCTGACAGACAATCGAGTCATAATAAGTAGCCAGGATTGAACAGAACCTCGCATTTAAGGTCTGCCGAACAATTTCAAGGAGAGTTCATTAACAATTTCTTTAAATGCTGCCAAAACCTTAAAACAAACCAGTTAATATAAAGTTAATAAAAAACTTTATAGGCTTAAAACTAAATACTTGAATTCGATTTTTAAAATAATATAAACTAATTACGATTTTGAGACGGCAATACCACAAAATATTGACGGCTAGTTGGGAGAAAATATATTCCGTATTGTGGCGGAGTCGCGTAGCGACGGAGCCCAATACGAGAATATATTTTCTACCAACGCCGTCAATATTTTGTGGTATTGCCGTCTCAAAATCGTAATTAGTTTTGTATCGCGATTCCTGTAATTTTTTGGGGTTTTTTTTTTGCATGAAAATGTTCAGTTTTCATGATGAAACAATAAATTCTCTCAACGTGAAAACTCCTGTTTCTATGACAATAATTGATCACGCAAGCACTTTTTCAATGCAGTCGTTTTGAACAGAATTTTTTTTTTCTTTCAAAAAAGTACCAAGAAAATTATGTGTGAATTGCTGGCATGTAATTCCTCTGGCAGTATTCACAGCTCTAAGAGTTCCTCCACAGTAGTACAAACTTGCAGTCATCTTAGCGACGAGAAGGACAAGCACGTTCTCCCTGCCAACCTGTTGAATAATTCAACGTTAAACAACTGTCAAATTCAGATAACTGTTAACAAAGAATGACTTTGTAAATCATTGTAAAAAGAGTAATTTTATGGATGTAAGTTAAAGGTTTAAAACTATGAATATTTGAAGCTCATTTGCTCAGTACCAAATTATTGTAAACGATTGTAAACCGTTTTTGAAATTTACTCGCTTTTGAAAGCACAACAACATTGCTGCTTTTAAAGTTAAATATTTTGAAACGAACATTTTTTAATCGAGAAAAACTTACCTTATTTTAGCTTCCCTCCTTTTTTCCCAGTGATAAACTTGAATTTTCATGAGTTTGATAAAGAACGTTCAAAATGTAAACGAATTTGATTTCAACTTTGCTTGAATAAAATAATTTTTACTCAGCGCCATCTTGTTTCGTATTGGCTGACAAGAACAATGAGCTGTCAAAACACGCGCGTAATAGCCAATCAAAACACCTGATTTGAGACGTCAATACCACAAAATATTGTCGTCTCAAAAATATAAGAAACTATTTAGTGAATCGCGATACTCCCCTATATGCCAACTTTGGATAGTGAATTAAGAATAGACTACGAGAAAGTTATTGAACAGATGTCGGTATCAAAACAATATCTAAAGAAAACTCAACATTTTAACTGGATTTTCAATTATTAAAAAAAATGTTCTTTATTGCCAAGCAATTCGTAAAAACGTTCAACTATAGCTTTGTTACACTAAGCTTGCTGTGTGGATACGAATTTTAAATTAACCTTCGATTCGTAATCATCTTCATCACAGGAACCTCTGTACAAAAGAGGTTCTGTATATATTGCTTCAGCTTCTAACAATCGAGTCACAATTAGCAGCCAGCATCGAACTGAGGTGTTTACGATTTTTTAAAGATACGAAAAATTTAAATTCAAATTCAGTTCAAAAACATTTTCACGAACTGGATTTTCAATTATTTGAAAATGATTTTCTTTATTGCCAAGCTATTCAGCAAAACATTCGATTACAGCTTTGTTACACTTGCTGTTTTGGATACGAACTTTAAATTAACATTACCTGTGTACAAAAGAAGTCAGTTCTGTATATAATGCTTTGGCCTGACAGACAATCGAGTCATAATGAGCAACCAGGGTTGAACAGATGAGTTTACGATTTTTTTAAAGATACGAAAAGATTCAAATTCAGTTTGTTTTTAAACTAAGGTTTCAGGCTGTTTTCAGAGAATGCATCTCGTATTCTGCTTTCTTTCCGTGTTCTTTGTCGTGGGTTTTACCGACGCTAATATACGAGTAAAATCTTTTAAGTACAAAGACGATCACAAGGCAGATGGTCGTGATATTCTACAGAACAGAACTGTCAGTAGTGCAGCTAAATGTGCCTACCAGTGCACTGCTAATAAAGACTGTGAGGATGCTAACTATAACAGGGTGTCTAAATTCTGCCAGTTGTTGAGGAAAAAAAACGGAGAGTGTGATGTTGTCACTGGTTGAACAAACAGGATATATGTACCTTGGCGATGTAAGTAATTTGAATTTTGAGATTCATCAAATGTAATCCCCGAGGAGAGGAGAGGAAAAGGTGAGGGAAAGAGAGGGAAGGGAAAATGAGGGAAGGGAAGGGAAGGGGAGGGAAGGGAAGGGAAGGGAAGGGAAGGGAAGGGAAGGGAAGGGAAGGGAAGGGAAAAGACGAGAAGAGAAGAGGAGAGAAGAGAAGAGATACAGCATTTTATCGTTATCCATCTAATAAAACAAACTTCTTTCAATTTTTAAGAATGACGAAATCAAGAAATATGACGAACGCGTTAAAATGATTAAAGGTAACAAAATATCATATGAATATATGTGTGTGTGAAACAGGATTAAATATAGCACTGAAAATTAAAGAAGAAATAAAAAAGAAAAGAAAGATGTAGAGTGCGTATTTATTATAAAATCCAATTTACCCGGGTTGATGTGAAGTCTTTTTAACTATATCTACACTCACAATATAATAAATATGAATAATAAAGAAAAGTTCAGTAGATATGAAGTACCAATTCTGCACCCGGTGCCACCGGTGCGAACCGGTGCTCTCCCCCAGACCCTACTCCGGGCCCGTTATAACGGTAACGTTATAGCTATTCTAAGTGAGGTACGTTCCAGTGAGGTAGGGGGAGGGGTGGCCAGTTATATTTATTCTTAGTTGACTGGATTGCACCACATCCTATAGTTTACGTCAAAGTTTAATCCTAATAAAAGTTTCTAATTATTCATAAAAACTACTTTTTCTATCTCAAAGTCTTAAAGGATTAGACTCTTTTTAGTTTATGCTTTTGTTTCACCCTAATTGAGTTCTACGAAGTTGACTCATCAAAAAACAAACAATTAGATGACTTGCCCAAGGAACAACAACAAACATGTTTTCTAAAAAATATATATATAGTTTATTCATAAAACGCTCAATGCATGTGAATACAAGAAAAGTTTAGTTCTTTTCATTATTTAACCAAGTATGATGATTGTCAGTATATATTTGTTTAATAGAAACACCCGTCACAATAGAGGACTGTGTTCTGCAAAATTTGCAAGTCAATCACGCGAATCACCTACTAGATATCAAGACCACGATCTACTCTTTCTCAGTTTTACAAAACAAACCATCCATCCAATTTTTAAAAGTAATTAGTGCAAATTTCCTATTCACTAATGAGTTCAGCCAGGTGTGGACTTTCAGGCCTAGCTCTATATATAGTGTGGATCACCTAGTGTAGATAGTAGATTCTAGTGTAGGTTGACATCCACCCTGAGCGATTTTGAATCAATATGAGGCGGATGGATAGGCTATTGATATTTCATTAGTTAGGGCTTCATTAGCCCTATTTTCCTGGGCAATGGCTCGGACTGTGGGTTCGTCTTCGTGTAGTTTTATCCACTTCATGCTACCTGTAGATCCGAGCCTTATCTTGACAGGCCAATAGTTTTCTCCATTAATGTAGACACCAGGATGGTTAGGATCTGCACTGTTACGCGATGTTCTATACATTTCTATAATATCGTATCCTTCTGGAATGTTTCGCAATGCTGGTGCTCCCGAGATGTAGTTTTGCCACACGGGGATAGCTGCATTCGACCAGATAATATGACGATGTGCGAGTTTAGGTCGTTTTCTTTCTGGTTTTGTTTCGGTGCCAAACACTGGTGCTGACTCGACACTACTGCTCACCTTAGTATTGGTGGAAAAGAGATAAACGTGACAGCTTCCAAACACGTCTCCAAGAACTTGCTTATCGGCTGGTGTATCGGGTTTGTTATCCACCAATAAGTATCCAAATGGCCTTTCGGTCTCCCTGTGGTATGCGGACATGAATTGGTCTCTATTCTTATCAAACATTCGCTCTCCCACGATTCCAATTTGTTTCCTGTCACTAGGACTTCGGAAGAGAGCAAGATATTGGGCATTTCGACTAATATCTGTATTAAACTTCCCCTTAGGAAACATGTTCTGAAGCAAGAGGATAACGCTAGCGTTTCTATGACGACCCTGGGTAAATAATAGAGCTACTATAGGACTGTCTGTCGCTTCGGCCATCAGATCATCCAGAATGATTATGTTGTTGTACTTGGGATTAATATCATTTAAATCCTCGGACAGCTCCGGAAGACCCCTTCCGAATCGAATGCTTTTTCCAAGGGATCTTTTCAAGACGTCGTAACGATCTTGCCATTGATTATAGCACCATAGGATGCGGATATTTTTCTGCTCTTCATACACGATACGATTCTTTTCTAAAATCTGTTGGACGAAATAGGTCTTACCACATTGAGTGGGACCCACGACCAAGAGAGAAAATTTATGACGGAAGTTGAATTGTGGACAGGGTGCAGTAGTCAAAGACAGCGATACTTTTGGTGCTTTCGTAGATTTGAGTACAGAGCTTGTTCTCTTTCGAACGCATCTGATTCCTTTTAGACTACGTGCTGGCCGTGCCGGTAGCAAGCATGAGATGTGGTTTTGTGGTGCTGAGAACCTCGCAGTTCCTAACCACTTTTTCCTTTCATCCCCATATAGGTTATGTACTTGACGTAAATGATCACTCATAAACTTAAGATTAGGCTTGTCACAGACAGGACAGTCTCTCTTATGCTTGTAGGGCATGTTGACACTTCGAAGGTTCAATCGTAAATGGTGCAGTATATAGTGTTTAAGTAAGTTAAAGATTTTTGGACGACGTATGTTGGTCGATGTGGGGTCAATGAGAGGTCGATGTAGGTTCGATGTGGGGTCGATGAGAGGTCGATGTCGGGTCGATGTGGGGTCGATAAGAGGTCGATGTGGGGTCGATGAGAGGTCGATGTGGGGTCGATGTGGGGTCGATGAGAGGTCGATGTGGGGTCGATGTGGGGTCGATGAGAGGTCGATGAGAGGTCGATGTAGGGTCGATGTGGGGTCGATGTAGGGTCGATGACAATATACACTAGAATCTACACTAGAATCTACATACTAGATCTACTATCTATACTAGAATCTACATTAGAATCTATAATAGATCTACTATCTACACTAAAATCACACTAGATCTACTATCTACACTAGGTGATCCACACTATATAGAGCTAGGCCTGAAAGTCCACACCTGGCTGAACTCATTAGTGAATGGGAAATTTGCACTAATTACTTTTAAAATTGGATGGATGGTTTGTTTTGTAAAACTGAGAAAGAGTAGATCGTGGTCTTGATATCTAGTAGGTGATTCGCGTGATTGACTTGCAAATTTTGCAGAACACAGTCCTCTATTGTGACGGGTGTTTCTATTAAACAAATATATACTGACAATCATCATACTTGGTTAAATAATGAAAAGAACTAAACTTTTCTTGTATTCACATGCATTGAGCGTTTTATGAATAAACTATATATATATTTTTTAGAAAACATGTTTGTTGTTGTTCCTTGGGCAAGTCATCTAATTGTTTGTTTTTTGATGAGTCAACTTCGTAGAACTCAATTAGGGTGAAACAAAAGCATAAACTAAAAAGAGTCTAATCCTTTAAGACTTTGAGATAGAAAAAGTAGTTTTTATGAATAATTAGAAACTTTTATTAGGATTAAACTTTGACGTAAACTATAGGATGTGGTGCAATCCAGTCAACTAAGAATAAATATAACTGGCCACCCCTCCCCCTACCTCACTGGAACGTACCTCACTTAGAATAGCTATAACGTTACCGTTATAACGGGCCCGGAGTAGGGTCTGGGGGAGAGCACCGGTTCGCACCGGTGGCACCGGGTGCAGAATTGGTACTTCATATCTACTAAGTTCAATAAAAAAATACGTATCCCACAACGAAAATTTTACCGACTTTTAAAAATAAATAAAAATAAATATGACTTCATCCTATACTACACTCTTTGATCTCACAACTAACTAGAAAATGATTTTTTTTAACTGCGTTTTTTAATTACCTTTTA
Source organism: Actinia equina (assembly GCA_011057435.1). Classification (NCBI taxonomy): domain Eukaryota; kingdom Metazoa; phylum Cnidaria; class Anthozoa; order Actiniaria; family Actiniidae; genus Actinia; species Actinia equina. The sequence goes on along the minus strand of WHPX01000892.1, from coordinate 5,584 downwards.
TTTATTCGTTTCCAGAATGTTCAAGCTGTAAAACTATTTACGACAGTGGAAGGTAAGGTTTTTTTTCTTAAAAATGAATTTGCTTTGCCACAACCAGGCGTCGAATCAAGTCTAACTCATACATCCCCTGTCTTGTTAATCAGGTCAAATGGAAACAAGGCATATAACCTAACGTTCGGTACAAGCACCAATTGGTCCATGACATATTGTATGATGGATCCCATCCCTGTGTGTGGATCTGGAGGATGGACTCTGGTCATGAAGATTGATGGAACAAAGGTAATTATAAACAACTATAATTAACTTGAAATTTATTTATTATCTAGAAAAGTAAGTATATAAATTATTTATTATTTGTGAGTAGCCAAAAGGAACTCGGAAAAATACCAAAAATTTCAAACCGCGAAACGTCGACCAGTGTCTTATGCGTAAGCGCCCCTCATTAAAACAAGACCCCAAAAGCGTTTATTTTTAAGCTAATGCTAGATTTGAAATACTATCTAGATCTTGAAGCTGACTTTTGATTTTATAGCAAGAATTCACTTATACTTCTCAACATTGGAGCGAAAAGACAGCACACAACGAAAGCGCCGGGCAAACAGGAATCGATGACTTAACCGAGACAAAAATGCCTTCATACTGGAAGACCAACTTCACTAAGATTTGCCTGGGTATGAGAAGAACTAACACAGGGGATGTCAATTGGATAAAAATCGACATGAAAGCAGAATCTTTGTATTCTCTTCTTGCTGATGGTAAAGAAAAAGAGACCACTGCACTGGGAAGATCTGCCTGGGTATCCCTGTTCCCTGACCATAAGCTGCAGGTCTCTCCTTGTAAGGAAGGATTGAATATAGTTGGTTCTGACAATATAGCCAAGGTTAGGATTGGCTTCATGGCTGATGGCCGCGCCAATTGCGATGACCCCAACTCTGCCATAGGTGTTGGAGTAGAGAATGGTGCACACTTAGTCCCATGTGGCAGCAGCAACACTAATTTGGATGGGGGTTTCTACATCCAATTGCTTCATATTTGTACAGTAACAAATAAACTCCAAGTATTCAGCGGACTGCTGACGTCATCACTGAGTCAATTGTACACGGCATCATAACACCCATCTGTCTACCTAAATTTAATAGTCACCAACCTCATAACGAGCTCAAGACTGACAATTACACAGTACGTGGATTGGGCCACCTATATCAACACTTTTAAACATTTTGGGACTGGTCATAAAGTATTGGGGGGGGGGGGGGGGGGAGTGATCATGACTGACAAGTACACATTACTTGGGTTGGGCTTCCTATATATCTATACTTTTCAGTGATCAGCCGGCACTATTTATTAAGCTAGCTCATTAATGGTCAACCATTACCGTACCTTATTATTACGTAAAGTCCTACTCTAGGAGAGGGGATCCTAAATGTGGTTCTAAGAATAGCGAGGAATGGATTGATTGAAAATTGTCCTAGTCTACTCTAGTAGAGGGGATCCTAAATGTGGTTCTAAGAATAGCGAGGAATGGATTGATTGAAGATACAAATGACTCGTGTATTGTATTAGTCTACCCTAGAAGAGGGGATCCTAATGTGGTTCTAAGAATAGCGAGGAATGGATTGATTGAAGATACAAATGACTCGTGTATTGTATTAACCTACTCTAGTAGAGGGATCCTAAATTTGGTTCTAAGAATAGCGAGGAATAGATTGATTGAAGATACAAATGATTCGTGTATTGTCCTAGTCTACTCTAGTAGAGGGGATCCTAAATGTGGTTCTAAGAGTAGCAAGGAATGGATTGGCGGATTGAAGATACAAATGACTCGTGTATTGTATTAACCTACTCTAGTAGAGGGGATCCTAAATTTGGTTCTAAGAATAGCGAGGAATGGATTGATTGAAGATACAAATGACTCGTGTATTGTCGTAGCCTACTCTGGTAGAGGTGCACCTAAATATAGTTTTAAGAATAGCAAGGAATGGATTGATTGAAGATACAAATGACTCGTGTATTGTCTTAGCCTACTCTAGTAGAGGGGATCCTAAATGTGGTTCTAAGAATAGCGAGGAATGGATTGATTGAAGATACAAATGACTCGTGTATTGTATTAGTCTACTCTAGTAGAGGGGATCCTAAATGTGGTTCTAAGAATAGCGAGGAATGGATTGGCGGATTGAAGATACAAATGACTAGTTTATTGCCTTAGCCTACCCAAGTACTAGGTGCACCTAAATGTAGTTCTAAGAATAGCGAGGAATGGATTGATTGAAGATACAAATGACTCGTGTATTGTCTTAGTCTACCCAAGTTTTAGGTGCACCTAAATGTAGTTCAACTTTTTTTGGATATCAATGTCAATTTTCCTTAGTTTCGTATTTATTTTTTATATTAACTTTTTATGCCTGTTTTTTTGTACTGCAATTTTTCTGGTGATGTTTTTGTAATTTTGCGTTTTTTCATCTTCAGTTTTCTCACAAACTTCTATTGAACTTAAAGTGTTTATTTAATGCTCTTTTATTTCATTTAATGTTCGTCAGATTTCAAAAAAAAATTCATTTAAGGTTCGTGATTTCCCCACATTGACCAGCTACCCGCTACCGCGTGACTGTTCGAACTATCGACCACTCATCGTGTTTAGAATTACGAGAGTGTGGGACGAAAGCGTTGCAAATAATATTTTTTCACATATTCCGGTTGTAAACGGAACTAGAATTTAAAAACCATACTTATTTCAGCAGGAGAGCGTTTATTTTGATTATAATTACGCTATCAAGGAAAATGTATCAATTAGATTGTGTAGTATATATAGCATTGTATACTTTGACTCTGAAGTCAAGATTTTGAGAGGCAGCTATATCCTCAAGAGCGACTCTGATCTTATACATTGACAACTCAGTTACCTGTAAAAATTTAGCTTTAAAGGGAAGCGATAGTGTTTCGTAAAGCCAACCTTACGGTACATATGGCCCTTTCAAGTATTTTATACCATGGTATCAATGACAGTGATAATGATGCTGATACCGAAGGAGACCTTGGGGAAGAATCGGCTGAAGATGATGCTACTAAACCGAAGCACGGTAGTCTAAAGGAAACAGACGAGGATCTAACTAAGAGACAAAGCTCTTCGTGGCACGCGGCTTGGAACTTATTCAACATGGTAGAAGGGACTGGGATACTTGGTCTACCGTACGCTGTGAAGGAAGGTGGACTAGTGGTGATATTTGGGCTTGCTATCTTGGCCTTGATTTCAAACTACACTGGTCAGGTTTTGATTAGCTGTCTTTATGAGACTGAGGAGGAAAGCAAAGCCACGGACGATGCCCTTTCAAAACACGAAAACAACGAGAAAGATCAAACTAAAGTCGAGAAGACCGTCACGAGAAAGCAAGTACGAGCAACGTATGAAGACGTGGGTTCAGTGTGCTTTCCGTATCTGGGCGGCAAACTGGTCATAATTATTCAAATATTGGAGCTAATTTTTGTGTCCACGCTCTACTTAGTTCTTTGTGGTTCGCTCATGGTTCACACCTTTCCTGACACTCCTGTTAGTATACGTGGATGGATTGCTATTGGGGCGTTGGTAGTCTTACCAACGGTCTTCTTAAAGGAGCTATCTCACGTAGCATGGCTGAGCCTGTTCAGTACACTAGCATTGTTAGTTACTGTTACGGCAGTCACCGCTTATGGAATCAAATTCAGCGAAAGATGGGACATTGACTCGATCAAGATTGGCACCATAAAAACCTGCCCTGTAGGAATTGGTATCGTGTTATTCAGCTATGCAGCCCATCCGCTTTTACCCGGTATTGAACAGAGCTTAAAAAACAGAGCTAAATTTCCATTAATTATGAATATATCTTTCCTCTTAGCGGCTGTTACAAAAATAATTTTTTCTGTAACAGCTTATTGGCTTTTTCTAACAAGACTAAAGAAGTAATCACGAACAACCTTCCTGCAGGTGCTGTGAGAACAGTAGGGTGCATCCTTCTCGTTATCAATGTTCTTTTCTCCTACGCCTTCCCCATGTTCACAGTAATTCAATGCATTACAACATCCGTTGTCTCTAAGTGCTGTGTTCCTGACTCATCTAGAATAACGCCTTTTTTAATCGGCCTTCGTGTGATTTTAGTAGTGATAACACTACTAGCAGCTTTGTTGATACCACATTTTGCTTTGTTAATGTCATTTATTGGCAACCTAACTGGAACGTGTTTAGTCTTCGTTTTTCCTCCCCTTTTCACTTAAAATTAAGGAAACTGTACTGCCTTGGTGGCAAATTATATTTAATACATCAATAATTCTCTTTGGCATAGCAGCTGGGTCAGTAGGGTTGTATTCTTCAGGAACTGCTCTTGTTAAAGCTTACATTCAAGGTGAGAATATTCACAAATCCTAAGCCGGGAGAATAAAAAACTCTTTGTCTGTAGCCATCTGGATATATTTGAATCAACATCACATTAATTAGTTAAATGTTTGAGAAAAATGTTGAAAACATTCTAGAAAATAAATACTAAATGATGAAAAATATTGTTGTTGAATTTTATCCAGCATTGCGTTTCAGGTAGGCTGTTCATAATGTATGGCATGGGTGAGGGGGGGGAGTTGGGGGAGGGGGGGAGTGGGGGGGGGGGGGCGGGGGGGTGGGGGTGGGGTGGGGGGGGGGGGGGGGGGGCGGGGGCGGGAGGGGGGGCAGCATTGGGGGCGGGTTGTGGGGGGGGGCGGTGGGGGCGGTGGGGGGGGGGGGCCGAGGGGGGGGGGGGGCCAGGTTGAGGTTGGGGGCGGGGCGGGGGGGGGGGGCCGGGGGGGGGGGTGGCGGGGGGGCTGTGGGGGGGCAGGTGAAATTGAAATGTCCAGAATAATCCTTAAGTCGGCAAAAATACGATTCCCCCTAAGCAGGTTTAAGCTTCTTCCAAAACCCAATTATGCACCACCCCCATTTTTCTGATCCAAAATTCCCATCCCCCCTTAAATTTTACATCCACCATCTACCATACATTATGAAATGAAAGCCTAGTACTTTAGTCGTTATGTCAACCGAACCGGTATGTTGTTGTATTTATTTATATAAACATATCGTGAATCAGATGTGTATAAATAAAAGGTTCATTCAATGAAGAGAACAAAACCACGCTCAACTAAAGTGTCATCTCTCGCTCTTCCTCTCTATCTTTCTGCCTTCTCCTGTCTTTTTTTTTTTCTGTACGGATACCATATTACTTTCCCCGACGATCCTTCTATTTCCTCGTTGTTGGGATTCCCGGTAGTTCCAGCGGTCGAAGTCTGACACCATGGGTACCAACAAATCCATAATGTTTTCCGGCATTTTGTGTGATGGTTGGTAAGGTGGTTGCTACACCCGGCACAGTACAGAATGGTTTAAAAAGTCGAAAGCGTTCGTAGCAGGCTTGTAGCTGTGTGATCGTGCTTGGTACATGTTTGGAGGTGCAAGAAGGATTTATTTCGGCGAATATTCAAATAATAAGAAAAATGTAAGCTATAAATATATACGATTTTCTTTAGTACCGTTATAAAAGTTTGTGAAAAAAAACTATACTGCTCTTTTGTTATATATTATATTGTGCTC
>WHPX01000891.1:0-74163 GCA_011057435.1 Actinia equina | reverse complement strand
CTGTTACATTGACATAGAAGATCTGTTATAGCTAGAAGGAGAATTCATGCTATTTTTCCATTCCAGTCATAGTTGGAATATTTCTGATATTTTCCTGTGCACTATATACATCCATCATTGGAAACATATTCAGAGGTGAACTATCTATTCTAAGGTAAGTTGATCAAGATGTTTAATTTTAAGACAAATAAGTTTGATCAATAAGGCTTGTTAGAGGGAACTACTAATCAAGATTCCTCAAGCACTTGAAATGTGATTTATATGACTGTGTAAAACTCACTGCAGGGGCATTGTATGACACTGCAAGGCCCTGCTGCAGTCCACTAAACCAATCTAATTATACAATAATTTAATCAATATTTAATTAATTAATGCCCAAAACAGGGGGCTAACAGACACATCAAGGTCAAAGCACTGCCGGACAAATCACATTGCATTACTGTACAAAAATCAGTGGATCAGATTATAGAAAATATCACAGTTGTGGCAAAGCAAGCATATGGCACTGAGCTTTTCACAGTAACATGAAAACAGACTGACAACTGAAAACAAACACACACTAAACATCAAGTTGTACTTCATGGAGCACAGCCTTAGATGAATTAATTATGAGTCTGTTGTTATATTACAGAGAGGCGATTCCTTTCTTCTTTCTGTTAAGTGATTTTGTTACAGTCACTGATCTGACTAAATTTGCCCTCTTATCAACATCATGTGTGAGTATCATCATATAACATATACTTGCATTGATCAATATACTGGTATTCAAAACTTACTAACCGCTCTTTTTCATTATTTTTTTTAGGAAGAGGCCACATCAAAAATAGCGCAGGGTGTAGCTACATTAAGTCCATCTGTTACTTTAAATACTTTAGTTGGAGCTTTGGTAATTGGAGTTGGATCTCTCTCAGGAATACAGGAATTAGAAACAGCTAGTTACCTTGGTTGTCTTGCTCTAGTTACCCACTATATTATCTTTATGACCTTCCTTCCTGCATCTCTTTCTTGTTTCTTGAGGTAATGTTATTATTATAAAGTAGATGTATCATAGACAGCATCACACAGAAACAAATCCCTGAGCATTATGCAAGTAGCCTCACATTCAAACCTTTTTGTGTGATAAGTAAAGCATATCTAGGAAGTGGGCTATTTTTGGGACATTAAACATTGGAGTACATCCTCTAAAAAAACACCTATAATTGGGGGAATAGAGGGTAGTGTAGCAGTAGTGCTCTTACCTCTGGGGTATTGGGTTCTAACACTTAGCATCACACATGAGTAGAGTTTTGTTACATCTCTCCTTTGATTCAAGGGTCTTTCTCCAATTTTCATTCCTCCTCAAAACTAAATATGCTAAATTCCAATCCAATCTGGGATTTAAGCATACCCTGAATTATATTAGCCTGGAGGCTGTTTCAGGGTACCAGTAAATTCTGATGCTTTGCCTTGTTGGATTGATTGTATTGATGCTGGATATAAAGTGGAAGACTCTGTTAACCAGTATGTCTGAAACTTTTTCTTATAAATCAAGTGATGAAGTCATTAATATACTTGCTTTGATTGACAGTTGTGTAACAGAGGTCAAAATCAACCGGCATGGCTGTTAGATTCATCCATTGATCTTGATGTGGAGGAGCACCAACAAAAATCAAATCTGTTATTACAGCATGTTAAGATAATTATGGTAAGCCAGCTATGCTGAACTAGGTTGTGAATCTAGATTAATTATAGTATTAAAGATCTAAATTATAATTGATCAATACCCTTATCAGTCACTGCAGAAGATGGTCAGATGAGCGAAACATTCTAAACTCGTAAAAGAACAAATTTTTTCTAGTTGTTTCTTACTACAACTGTGTGCCAAAATTGTTATACTGAAAAACCTTTTGTTTTAACAGTCTGCAGGTTTGTTGTATGTTCATATGTACAGCCGGTTAATAGTCAGTACTGATTCAGAGAATAATACCAATTATAAAACAAGTGGTTCACCAACTGCCAGTAGTATTTCAAGGTACAGTATACCTGAATGTTAAATCAGCTGTAGTGGATTAAGAGTTATCAGATTGGTCAATAAATATTATTAATAAATATTATCCGTCGGCTTTCATTTATAGCAGTTGAATTGCAACTGAAGGTTACTGACGTTAAATGTATTGGTTACAGTACTTTACCTTTACCTTTATTACATTTCCACAATGAATGATGTTTTTTCATTTTTTCTACCATGTCATAAAACTTCAGAACTTTTTGATTTTCAAATCATCAATTAATGATATAATTATTAATTATCTCATGTTGCAACAATTTGGTGACAAATATTCTGGCATTGATTTTTTTTAGGTTTTGGCAGGCAATGCAGAGGAGGTAAGTAGAACACAGTATTTAAAAAAGTAGTCTCAATAGTCTCACAGAACTTCACCTGCTCAAACAGCCAATCACGTCTCTTGAATTTGAATTATTTTCCCAGGAAAGCTACTGTAAATGAATAAAGTGTGAAATCTGTTTGTTTTTAATTATCCTGTGTCTTCAACCAAAATGTTTCATTTTTTCAGGCTTTTAGACTAATGTCCTAAACGTCCATTTTCAGGTCATAAGAAGTACAAAAAAAGTATGTTTTTTTTTAGAAGTTAATGATTTTCTTATTTGTTTGTAAACAGGTTGTAGCATTTGTATTAGCTTTATTAGTAGCTGCAAAGTACTTGTATCTTGAAAAAAATGAATCAAGAGTGCTGATTGATACAACATCAGAAGTGTCATCTTCATACAATGTAAAGGAAGCAAAAAAAAGACAGATTAGTTATTGGATTAAAGCAAAAGAAAAGGATAAGAAGAGCTACATATACCTGTGGTGATGATGATTCCATTGATGAAGAAATAACTGAAATGCTAGATGAAAACACACAAACATCAGAGCAGTGTTTAGTAACAAAAACAATGAAACCGACACTGGAAGATACAATGGAAGATACAATGGATACTAAAAAATCACCAAAGAACCAATCATTTTCATTCACTCATCATATACCAAAATGGAAACGATGTCATTCTTTCAATGATAGCTTGAGAGTCACTGTAAACGATAACCCCCCTAGATGTGTAACTGCCTTGGAGAAAAGCAATAACAGCAAAGATAACTTGAACTTCAATATTCCATCAGTTATAGTAAGCGAGCACCAAGATCTGTTTGAGAAACCTGTCATGTCTGGATGTATTGAAAGTGCTGGTTCTGAAAGAAGGACTTGCAGAGATGGTGTAAGGACAGTAGGAGAGTGTAAGAAAATAATGAAAGAACCAGTAAGTATTATGAAATTGGTCAAAAACTGTGCTTTATTAGTGAATTTAGCATGGTTGCTGACCCAAACCACATGCAAACAGCAAAGAAGGTGTCAGAAAATGACACAGCTGTTTTTTTTCTTATTTGACAAAACTTATAAAGCAGCTTTTTACATGGTTCTTTAATTAATATAGCATGAAGGAAGTGACACACACTTATCTACAGCCCATGCTTCTCATCACACTTCTTTCTTGTTTACGTCACTTTCAGCAGGCAACATTACTGAATGTTAGATCATATTTAAAACCACACCACATGCAAACAGCAAAGAAGGTGTCAGAAAATGACACAGCTGTTTTTTTCTTATTTGACAAAACTTATAAAGCAGCTTTTTACATGGTTCTTTAATTAATATAGCATGAAGGAAGTGACACACACTTATCTACAGCCCATGCTTCTCATCACACTTCTTTCTTGTTTACGTCACTTTCAGCAGGCAACATTACTGAATGTTAGATCATATTTAAGCTCAAACCCCCTGATCAACTTTGGGTGCAATATAATGTATATACATGCTTATTATATATTCTCTAAATTGGTTGTATGAGCCATCAAGCATATATCTTTATGTGTTTAACATTATACTTTGATTCTTTCCTCAAGGATGGTATATTTGATCTTACAGATGAAGAAATATGTTCCTTAGTGGATGAAAAAGTTATTCCATTTTACCAACTTGAATCAGCTTTAAATAATTTCCAGAGAGCAGTGCACATCAGGTTGGTTGTTAACTTTTGTCTGGAATATAACATGTTTGGCAACTGTAAATCAATTAATTACAACCCTTCTTTCAGACGGAAAATCACATCTCATAAAATAAACGAAGACCAGGATACCTTATCAGGCCTCCCATATCAGCACTATGACTACAAATTAGTGAGTAATTTTCTTTTGTTCAAGCATCCAAACGTTTTATTAAACCTTCTTCCCTTAGGTTTCAGGAGCTTGCTGTGAAAATGTAATAGGATATATGCCAATCCCAGTGGGTGTGGCAGGACCTCTCCACCTAGATGGAAAAACATATTATGTACCCATGGCAACGACAGAAGGTTGCTTAGTGGCAAGTACTAATAGAGGATGTAGAGCACTAGCAGTAAGTGTTACAGGATATTGGTGAAACCAAAATACTACTATAGATAGCTTGTTGAATGATTACTGTTATGCTTGTGTTTATTTAGGGAAGTGGTGGTGTAAGAAGTTCTGTCATAGGGGATGGTATGACAAGAGGACCTGTGGTACGATTCCCTTCAGCCATGCAAGCAAGGTACTAACAGGTTATTTGTTTACTGAGTAAATAGTGACTCCAATGTCTAACTATAATGTGTCTTGTCTTCTAGTGAGGTCAAGTTATGGTTAGAAGATCAACTGAATTTTGCAGCTATCAAAAAATCATTGATAGCACCAGCAGGCAAGTAACTAGCTGAGCCATGTGCTGTAGTTTGCAATGAGTGCTGAAAACACTTGTGACTAAATAAAAAGTGCTTTACAGGTTTGCCAGGTTAAAGTCAATCAAGTGTGCAGTAGCTGGACGGTTGTTGTTTGCAAGATTTGTTGCCACTACTGGTGATGCTATGGGAATGAATATGTTGTCCAAGGTATTATATATATTGTATAGTATTGTATTGTATAAGTATTATGATCATCTGGGTGGATGTAGTCCTGAGAAGGACTGTTTGATATGACTGACGTTTCAACAACCTGAGCGGAAGTCATCTTCAGAGTTAAGTGAAGAATAAAGTCAGATTGGTCATATTTATACTGCCAGTATTACGATAGCCTAATTACCTGGATTACCGTAAGTCGCTGTTTCAGTGTTGTGGGTGGTTTTATTGTTTCTAATAAGCCTATTATACGGAGCCAGTAACTTAATTGAGCAGTATTATATATAGTTTTTAAGCATAAAAGTGCCATTTTAAGATATTCAAGCTGTTTTTGTTTCCTTTTGCAAGGGTACTGAGAAGGCACTTAAAGAACTTCAGGACCAGTTTCCAAGCATGGAAATATTGAGCTTAAGTGGAAACTACTGTACAGACAAAAAGGCAACAGCAATAAATTGGATAGAAGGCAGAGGAAAATCAGTAGTATGTGAAGCTATCGTGCCTGCACATGTGGTAACCAAGGTAGCGTTAGTTATCATACATTGTTTTTGAAGAGAGAAAAAAAATTCAATTAAAATGATGGATATTTTGTTTTTAGGTATTAAAAACAAGTGTATCAGCTTTGACAGAACTGAATACAAGCAAAAACCTGGTTGGTTCAGCAATGGCAGGTGCTATTGGTGGTTTTAATGCTCATGCAGCAAATATTGTTACTGCTTTGTTTATTGCTACTGGGCAGGTAAGCACATAATTAAGAGGTTATTACTTGTAGAGTCTGTTGGCAGCAGTTTTATATATAAGGTTCTTTACTACAGGATCCTGCACAGAACTTAGCAAGCAGTAACTGCATAACACTATTAGAACCATGTGGACCAAATCATCAGGATCTTTACATAAGGTAAACGTGGATGGTTTAATGATCTAATAAAGTATAACAGTTGTTTATCATCATATTATTTTGTTTCAGTTGCACTATGCCTTCACTAGAAGTAGGAACTGTTGGTGGTGGTACAATCCTAGCACCTCAGACATCCTGCTTACAGGTAAAGATATTGCCATTATAAGCAAAACCCAATGTTTTCCTAGAGTATGATATTAACTAGTGGATTTTAAACTGTTGTAGATGCTTGGTGTACAAGGAGCCTGTAATGAGGAACCTGGTCAAAATGCTACACAACTAAGTCGTATAATATGTGCTACAGTATTGGCAGGTGAACTTTCATTACTTTCTGCACTTGCTGCAGGACAGCTTGTACAGAGTCACTTAAAACATAACAGGTGAGTTTTCTGTTATCTTCTCCCTCCCCTCCTTCTACAATAATCTAACGCAAGAAATATTTCATCTGGGGCTCTTAGCATTAATTTCATGATTTTAAGGTTACTCAATAATTTCCCCAGATTCAACATTTTAAGGTTACTTATTTTAAACCATTATCTCTTCCACAGATCAACTATCAATTTATTTGGAAGAGAAGAACCAATGAAGAATTGTGCTGTTTTATGACAAACACCCTTCCCTAGCCATTCACAATCGTAACCTTCTATCCTGTAGGACAGCAAGAAGAAATGAAAATAAACGACTTTATTTAGCTTTTGTCAATCTAGAAAACATAATATGAAATTCTATTTTAGGAATAATTGATACTAGTTGAAATATTGTAAATAGTGTTTTACTGCTTTATTTCCTAAATTGTATTGTAAATCATTACAAGAAATAGTTAATATTTACATCATTTATGAGAATAACCAGAAGACAGATAAGAAAGCTTATGTTCAGCAATATTAAATTATTATGGATACCTTATTATTCAACAGATTGTGTATACTCCAGTTTCAAATTGTCCGTTACTCAGCATCAGCGTTTACTCCTCAGGCCTGCGTCCCATGGTCATGAATTTCAATGCAAACCCTTACCCTTGCCCCTGTGTTTTAACCTTGATATCTTTCCACATTGTCAAGTGTGAGAATAATGTGGGAAAAACCTTTAGTGTTAGAAGCTATAAAATCATAAGCTTTAGCAAACTTACAGATTGAGCAATGCTTATTCCATTCTGACAGCAACAAACAGTGGTTGGGCAGTTGAAAGAATAAACAAATCATTAATAACGATAAGATGAAAAGAGTTGTGATATGTTTTGCTTTATGAAGGTTTTGTCTTTTGATTTCACATGTGACATGTTGGGTTTACTGTTTATTCTCACAGGTTTTATTAAATTGGGTTTAGAAATAAGGTACAGGTGTATGTGCCTACCTTAACTTGTTATTTTAATACTGTTTATTAATAACTCTTTTTAGAGTGAGCACAGTAAATCCTTGAAACTTTAGTATAATACTAAATAGCACAATTTCATGCAAATTTCATCGTTTTTTATTGTTTAACTAGCACTATTTTGTAGTATTTAGTAATTAGTGTTTCACGGATTTACTGTGATCACTCTATCATATTTACATACAGTATTTGTATCAAAACAGCTTTGTTTGTTCCATCTGTCAGAAGACTTGTTCACTTGAAGAAGGTTCTTCGGCTTTCCAGCTGAAATGAAATTACGATTTTTAGTGAGTGAAAAGCTGTGTGCTATCTGGTGTTTAAATCATATAAGCAGTGATACACTACCTTGAAGGAGATGAAGCACATGAGAACTGCTTGTTGAAGTCAATGCGTAGCAGAAGCTGTGCAAGATGTGGGCTGGCTTGATGACTACGAACACTTGATAGAATCTTGAATAACAGGTTGGACTGACGTTCATAGTTCTACATAGCACAAATAGACATTACGGTATTAGGATACGAAAAATGACGAATTGCTCGAAAAAAATTTTTTTTTTTAATTTCGTAATTTTAAACTGTTATCTTTCATATGTTTGTGAAACTTCTTGCAATTTTTGATTGGAAAAGCCAAAATTTTGAGAAAAATCGAAATCGTGACCTAATCAAGACCGGAAATGTACCGTCGCTTAATATATGCACATCTGTCATGCTCCTTTGTCATTGTAAAAAGATCCTACATTGCGATCGTCCAGAACACCAGATATTTTGACAAGTGATGACAAAATGGAAGGCTCAAGGTGTTTTGGCCAACACCATCGTGGCTCCCTGCGGCTTCCAGCTCCAAACAAAGAAATGTGTTTTTCTCGAATCTTTTTTGCCGCTAAAACCTCAACTTCAAAAAGCTAAAAGTCCCTTGGATTTCATTCGATTTTTTTAAAATTTGGAGGGTTTATAAAGTAACTTATAATCCAAAAAAGGGTGTCTCCGAATTTTGAAATTTAATTTCTTTCCAAAGTTATGACGCTTTTTACTCTAAACAACACTCCAAAAGCGATCGCTGAACTTTGATCAAAAATAGCGAGAGATAGAAAACAGATATCAAAAATCTGGGACACCCTTTTTGAGCTTATTATCTCCTGAGTATGTTAAGCCATTTTTCGCAAACATAGCTTAAAATCTACGTGTCTGTTAACGTTTTCACTGAGGCATGGTCAAATTTCGCTTCGAGGGCAATAATGTGAACAACAATAAAAAAATCGTATTTTGAAAATTTCTTCATAAACTATATTTACTCAGCTTTCAGAAAATGTATACTTTGTTTGTGTTATACTATAAAGCCAGCGCGTTATTTAAGTTTGCGCGCATAGTGGTCGTAAACGTATCCTAATACCTTAACATAATAGAATAAATCAGTCATGCATCACAACTACTTTATTAACTCCCACCTTTGAGATGTTATACAATTGTGTCTCAATCCTTTCCGATATTACATCGGTAATCTGTAACAACAGAGTGCAGTAAGCTTGGCATAAGGATAGTATTTCCTCAAGGCAGTGGGCTACCTGTGGTTAAAGAGCAACAATAAATACTGAACCAGCTGACTAAGGAAAGAGGCAATCTCATGTAACTATTGACTTACAGGTTTCATAAGTAGGAAAGATTGTGCCATCAACGTGGTAATGAAATTATCATGTGCCAAACGAATGGATTCAAAATCTCTTGTATTATTGATTTTATCAATCAGTTGTGTGTACTGTGCTTCCAAAACATCCACCTGGTACAATAAGTAATAAATAAATAAATATTAGACATAAATAATTATTATTATCTAATTGATATCTGTGGTTACCTGTAAGTAGTACTGTAAGTTGTCAACCAGAAAAGCCATATGCATCCTCAGTAGCCAAACTCTAGTTAGACTTGAAACATTGGTCTGGTTCTTGGATGCCATGTGTTTTGCCCAAGCTCCCTGTAAATCTTGTTGGGTTCGTTTAACATTTAAAAGATGACGAAACATCACATTGTACCTTGAAAATTTAAAAAACGTAAAACTGGTTATCAATTCTTTTCGGAACTAAGTTAGGAGAGAGAGCAGTGACACTAGAAAGAATGAAATAACTTACTTATCCAATATAGGTTCCTGGAAAAGAATGTGTAATGGCCACTTGACATTGTATTCAAGCTTCAAACAATCCCAACCACTCACCACTACTTGATCTGTTTTTTTTTAAAGATTAAAATAACAATAAATTGTCTGCGCTTTCTTCCAACCATTTTCTAGTTACACTTATTTCAATAAAGTTAGTCACCAAAAACCTAGAAAGCTGAGATCACTGAGCATCACGGGAAACTTTTCATATCAAAAAAGCATATATATATACAAAGCTTTTTTAATACAAACTGCAGCTCGATGATGCTCAGAAGAGGTAAGACTGTAATCTGTAAAAGATTCGCAAGTCCATGAACAGTATTATCAAGCGGTTGAATGTGTAAAATGAATCTACCCATAATCCTTGTCGGCCTCAGCTTTATAGCTTGTCAGGTGACTAACTTTATTGAAATAAGTGTATACAAAAGTAAGGCTAAAATCAAATGTTGAAATTTACATGATCCCAACCTCTTTAGTTGGGATTGACTCATATAATCAAGTTCAACTGACCAAGTCAAACATCAAACTTATTTATGTTGATCTTAAAACAAACAAAACCAAACAAATCATGTTTAATGTTTATGCTGTCAGCGGTTACACAATCATAATGCCAGTCCATAATCAAATCATGAGCTGCAGCAATCAACTGCAGCAACCATGTTGACACTGCATGCATGGTGACAAAGAATAATTTAAATGAGAGCAAAACGTACATGATTTATGCATTTAGATCGACTCATGTGATACGACATTTGACCCCAAGTTGATCTACAGTCATTCTTCCTGACTGAGTCAGTCATGAAGATTGACTTAGATGGTCCAAATTCAATTGGTTGAACTTAATTGGGTCAAACTTATTTCAAACAATAATTAAGTTTGGCTCATGTGAAGTTCGACATTTGACTTGAGCCTAAAACTAGCAATTTGAAGTCATCTTCCAGTTTATACATTGAAGACTAACAAAATGAGCAACTTCGAAGACTAACTAACCTGGCATAGATTTTTGTTTGCTTTGATACATATTCATATCCACATTCAAAGTGAATAAAGCACCACTTTCCTCATCATCATATAAAAACTAACAAAGGAAATGTCTGTTAATTTTATTGCCATCCCAGACAGTAAAAAATGTTAAGGGAGTTGGCAGTGAGATACACAACTACAAAATTTGTTATGAGCATTGGCATTTTAATGTGCTGTAGTTCCAAAGGTTATCAATATCCACCCCCCGAAAATTCAATTTTCTTCCATACAAACTTTGTAATTTCATTCTGTCTTTGTGAACTTGCAACTAAATGACTTTGCACGACAAGTTGCATGATTTACTGCACATTAACATGATAAATGATGTCTTATAGCTGTTGTCCTACTGGCAGAAAAAAGTCTCCTTTGTGCCTAAATGTTAGTAGTTCAAACTTCTTACCTTGTGTAAAACCTGCTGAAAAAATGCATTTGCATCTAAAAAGGAAATTGAAAAAAAAATTATTAACTTCTGCCTTACATGGCAGATGACTACTAACAGACAAACATTAGGCCTGTATCTAACTGCTGTTCAAATAATCCATTATGAATGAGATTAAAGTTCTCTTGATTACCATGTGATGTGTTTCCTGAGGGAGGAACTTTAAGCAGTTGTTGAGCCTTTTCAATCAATGCAGAGAATAGTTCACCTCGACCAAGAAGAAAAAAGTCTTTTAAGATCTGTTAATAATATAAATACTACTATTACTCTTAGCCTTAAAATGGCCAGTGATCAATATTACTCTTTAATCAATAAATTAAAGGCCTTAGACTCATTGTGAGAATTAATGATGAATCAAATGAATACAAACCTGCAGATGTCTGAGAAGTTGGGCATCTTCTACCACAAGTTTCCACAAATGCTGAAGACAAATAAAAAATCTTAGAAAAGGACAGATATATGTAATGCGGAATCATGGGAGATGCAGTACCTCAGCAACATAGGTTCTTATCTTGTCCATTTCACTTTCAAAAACTGTTAAACTAAACTTAGGTCGTTGCTGAAGGGAATAGAGAGAACGTAGAAATTCTTCCTCTTTCTCATGAACAATTGAATCTATTTTTTTTCAAAAACAAGAAAACAGGATTAGTCACAAAAGAGTTGTGGTATATCCTTTTTGAAGTGGGCCAGGGTGTGGTCTAGGTGTCAACTTTACTCTTGCATCATTCATTTTAATTGCTGTAATAAACATAAGCTCTTTTTTTCAAATTGGAAAATTAATTAATTTATAATACACTCTACAAAATTACTCAATTCTGATTGGACAAGAGGAGTACAATTATTAAATCCCAAATTGTACACTGTAGAGTCCCAATTAAGTTGCTCAATTTTTTGAGTGTATTATAAACAAAAAATCATAATTCAGAGTTCATAGTCTTGAGTGATGTCTTGAAAGTTCTGAAACTGAATTCGCCTAAAGGGTCGTCCAATCTTGAAAACTTTCAAAACATCACTCACCCTCTACTACCTATAAATTCCAAATTATTGTACTGGAGATCATGCAATTTTTCTATACCAATAATAATAGATAAATGAAAGAATTTTTTATCCAACACAAAAATGAAAAATGAAGGGTTTCCATTAAAATCAAAGAAATAATAAAAACAGTACTATTACAAGGAGTATTTATTTAATATATTGCTTGTTGATCTGACTTGTTTAGTGTGCTTACTTGTTGCTGTAGACCCAATTCCTTGTTTGGCTTCTTCAAACATTTTGACAGAATCCCCCACAAAAAGGATCTTTAAGAAAGGGAAAAAGTAAAAGCTAACTCTAACATCCATCATTGTTTATTTTATGTACTGGATAATACCTTTTCAGCCACTCTAGTTGGGATATAAGAAGGCAGCATGTCAGCATTAATCTTAAATTGCCATAATACAGGAATACTCTGCTTGTCCTCGCCTTCCTATTAAGAAAAACAGAGAGCAAACCAGATCAAACAGTTCAATAAAAAAAGATTAACAGGATCAAAACTGTTATGACTTTTCACCAGCTGGTTAGCTCAGTTGCTTAGAGCATCCAAGTGCTGGCAGGACCAACACTTGGGTCTTAAATGTAACTATGATAGGCCCTGTCTCCTTAGGGTTAGCTAAGCTATAAGATATAAAGGGGGATATAAAGGAACCTAGAGTTGGATTACTGGTGTAAAAGTATGGGATTGACTCCCAGTTCAACAGCCATCCCAATTTGAAGGCATAACATAACACTAATTTACTAACAATTCACTCAATCTCATGATTATAAGCTGCATGGCTTTGAATATCACCTAATGTGCAGCCCCATAAAGTCCCCCACTGGTCTTTTAATAAATCCAAAGTGCATTGACATGATTTATGACATTTCCCCATCACATTTATTATTTTATAGTTTCAAAATATTGTTATTCCCCAAATACCATGATCTCTGACAATTGTTTTCCTGTTACTCCAGGAATACCAAGGTCATTGACCGTAACACCTTCTGGGACATTTTTTGAAGAGTCTATGTTTTGGGATGTTACTCTGGTGATAAGAAACTCATTGTTTCTGTCTGTTAGTAAACCATGTAAGAGCCATGCACTCAGCTGTTGATATAACACACCATGACAAATAAACAGAATCCTGTTGTAAAACAAGAAGAAAGTATGTTACATTATATATCATTATATATGTATTATTTCTATTTTCAAGTATCAAATATATTTATGTATTTACCTTTCCATACATTCTTTGACAACTGGTATACCGCAGATAGAATTCTGATATAAAATGTCCAACAATTTACATCCTCCAGCCTAACATCAAAATAATGTAGTAAACTATCATAGTAGAGTGCAAACAATATAACCATGAAACTTTAGTAATACTAAATAGCACAATTTCATGCAAATTCCATTGTTTTCTATTCTTTAATTAGCACTATTTTGTACTATTTAGTAATTTATAGTGTTTCAAGGATTAATTGTTTGCACCCTATATAAGGCTATTATTAATGGATGAACCTCATACCTTTTGAGTTTGAATTTGATTAATCAAGTTATCCAATGCAGGAAATAAAACCTGATACTAAAAGAATAAATATGTAGCAAATTAGAGTAAATTAATATCATTTTGCAATGTATTGCAGAAAAAAGCAAATAATTGTTTACTTTGTTTTATTCTCATTAAATATTAATGCAATTTAAAAACATGGTTACCTTATCTAGAGAATGCTCCACATGAGATAAAGGTAAGCAAGGATCTTTTAACACCTGTTAAAAAACGTGTAAATAAAAATTTATTACACATTTAGGGTCAATATCCAAGTGATAAATTCTTGAACAATACTCATATCTTCATTGAAGTAATACAATATCATTAAGGCAATTTAAAAACTGTAAATTCTATTTATTTTATCCAGCTTAAATCTGTAATATTATAAAAAATTTTTTACATGTTATAAGAGCTTGATATCTTTTTTAATTGCTGGTTTCCCATATAATATTGCTCACTGAGTTGCTCCTTCGCAACATGATTTGTTAACTGAATATAACCATATCAAGCCATTAGGGTTACTTTTCATCTGCTGTATTATGAGGCATGGTTTAGGCTGTTTTATTTTTTAAAGCGGATAATGAAATGAATGTACAGTCAAATATTTGTACCTTGCCCTCTAACTCCACTAAAACTTGTCTGTAGTCATGCAGTACTTGATCAAGACCTGTAGAAAATGCTTGGATATACAATCCACAAGAATTGTATACATCACAACCTGAAATATAAACAAATTCAAATAAATCAGTTTAAGACTAATAATGTATTATATATAAGCTTACAACCTAATTTCATATAAGGTGCAACAAAATGAGAAACATACATACTTTCTACAACAAGACTTGAATGTTTTTTGATAAATTCTTGAAAGCAGCAATAGTATGATCCAAGTCGGCATATTCTGTTAAGAAGAGTTACTTCACAGTCATGAATAAATGGTATGTCTGCAGCAACCTGAACAGATATTAAAAATAATATTAATAACATCTTGATTTAATGAGGGCATAACACCAATAGGTATAAACCTATCACTGGTCTATCACAAATCATGCACTCTGATTGGCTGAACTACTAGTGGTATATTAGTGACAGACCACTAAAAGTAATAAATGCCAGTTTTTAAAACCAGAAAATGCCAAAAAAAAATTTTTTGCAGTATAATTTCATATTTGTTCGTATTCACATATAGAAACAAGAAACACCAATGTGTTATCCATACCCCCAACCCATGAAGGAATTATTTTTAAATTGACATTAATTATTAGGAATCTCAACTCAACTATTTCAGTTTCTTATCAATGATATTCTACTATTTCACTTGTTCACTATTATGCATGTACCATTTTTTTTACAACAGTTAACTCGCTTCTTCAAATAAGCCCGAGTTAAGGCCAATGGGGGCTCACTTTGCTTGTCGACCTTACTATAAATTGAGAATTAAGAAATTTTCAATTCATATAAAAATTAATTTCTCTTTTCCCTATGCCACCAACCTTTAAACCTTCTTCGAGCTTCTGTACGAAAATACCCCCAGTATCACCCGACAATGCTAAAAGTAATTCGTGTAGCATTTTTTGCCCTACAAGACAAGCTGCTTGGACAATTTCAACATTACTTTGTCTGCCATTTTGGTTGTCACTAAATGACATGCGCAGAACAAAGGACCCACAAGGCTTTGCGCTCCTCACGTCGTCCTCTTTTCCCTTGCTTCTGTTGAGGTTTCTTCTCGATAGAGAGAAGATCAAAATGAAGGTAAAAATAACACTTTTCTCTTGAGTTTAAGGACAAAATGGTACTGACAGAATAAAATATAATTATTGTTAAATATAAAAGTCCAGTTTTATTAGAACGATGGGTCTAATATCTCTTATTATGAGACGGATTGTTTTTACTTTCATAGTCGTGAAAGGCTGGTTCTAGTAATTTATCCATTGGACTAAAATCGTATATTTTTCAATTGCGACAATTATTGTATACGTTTCAAAGCTGTTATTACGATACTTATAAAATTACTCGCTTAAACACATGTGAAACCTACTGTCTTTGAAATGCATTCGTATATAGCACTGTAGTACAGTGTTCCTGTACTTAGTATCCCAAATATTATTCAAGTTAACATTTATATTCATATTCTCGAAAACTATCATGCTGTCTTTGCGTGGAGGTTTTCAGGGGAACCATGCAAGTCAGTTAACCTTGTAATATGAGCCAATGCATATATTGTTGACTTCATTTTGCTAAGAAGAGTTAATGTTGGTGCTTATTTTGTTTTGTTTTTATTCATTTAGCTCAATATAGCTTATCCAAATACTGGCTGTCAGAAGCTCATTGAAATTGAAGATGAGAAAAAAGTGTAAGTGGAAGTATAAATAATCAGCTCATTGGAGAATATAATACATTTATGTAAAATTTTGTTTGTCTTTGACAGACACTTGTTGAGCTAGCTTCAAAAAGTTTGTTGCACCATATAAGATTATTATAAGACTAACATAACCCTATTATCTGTTTTTCTGTAGGAGAAGCTTTTATGATAAACGAATGGCAATGGAGGTCCCTGGTGATTGCCTTGGCGATGAATGGAAGGTAAAATTAGCATGTTGATCTAGCAGTCACTAATGTACTCCAAGCACCTTTTGGTACTTGCTGAAAATATCATAGTTTGACGATCGGGAACTTGTAGATTTTCCCTATTTTAGCTTTAATGACACATTGTGATTGGATTATTTACATGAAAACAAAGGCAACCATTGTATTGTTACATCGTGATGTACCCTATATGAGATACCAGTTGCAACCATTCAATTTTTGTTTTTGTTACTTTGAAGTTTATGGTTGCCCCTCTGTAACTTTTGGATTTTGGTTTTCACAGGGATATGTATTCAGGATCACTGGTGGGAATGATAAACAAGGGTTTCCAATGAAGCAAGGTGTTATGACAAACGGTCGTGTCAGGCTCCTGCTATCAAAGGGACACAGCTGCTATAGACCACGTCGTACTGGGGAGCGCAAACGCAAGTCTGTCAGAGGATGCATAGTTGATTCTGCCCTTAGCGTGTTGAGTCTTGTGATTGTGAAGAAAGGTGAACAAGACATTCCTGGTCTTACTGACACTACTATCCCACGGCGTCTTGGACCTAAGAGAGCAGGAAGAATCAGGAAGATGTTCAATCTGTCTAAAGAAGATGATGTGCGCCAGTATGTTATCAGAAGACCACTTCCTGAAGTAGAAGGAAAGAAGCCTAAGTCCAAAGCACCCAAAATTCAGCGCCTCGTTACCCCAGTGGTACTCCAGCGCAAGAGGATGCGCATGGCCCTGAAAAGGCAAAGAGCAGGAAAAGCCAAGCAGGAAGCAGCAGATTATGCTAAACTCTTGGCAAAACGTGCTAAGGAGGCCAAGGATAAACGACATGAGACCCTCATGAAGAAGCGCAGAGCATCCAGCTTGAGAGATTCTGTCAGTGCTAAATAACATGTAATAAAGTAATTGAGCTTCATTGAACAAGTGTTTTTTGTGTACCATTCATTTTAGTTTTCCTTTATTCCACCATATTTACTTTCATAATTAATGAAAAGTATATAAGCTTCTAAGATATGGCAAACAGTATTCAACAGAATGATTAAAAAGGATGCATGTTTTTGCAATTTTTCTTACAACTTGTCTTGCAATTTTGTTGTGCAGTTGCATCTGCAGGGCAATGTTTCATGCATCACATTTTATTCATTACACAAATGATCTTGTTTAATAATTTATGTACAATAAAACATTGGCTGTAATAAATCGTTTAAAAGAAAGTTGCAGGAATGGTGTTACACCAAGCAATGTATGGCAATTTGGTTGTGGTAAACAACTCGATTCTATTTTCTACAGCATTTGCAGCAACAAAATTGTAAGACAAGTTGCAAGGAAGATTACCTTTTGTAACATCTCAATACACACTTCTGCAAAACTTTGTATTATGAAAGCAAAGTTGATGAACACCAAGATATGAGACTGGTATGCATAAGCCATAAGATTGGAAAATATAGCAGATTAGTAGTGGATATTGGCAAGAAGTGTTGGAGCTGTATCCCAGCTGCTCTGCTTTCCCTGTCAGAGTATGTCTAGTGGTAAATAATATGGCCAGTTCATGTTATTAGAAAGGGCAAGGCAATCTACAGGGGTGGTAAAAGGGATGACAAGTCACCCCCCTGCTCAAATTTCTCAGTATATCGTTAGTAACAGCATAGTTAATGTAGTGGAATGGTTGGGAAACCTATTGTTCTAGGTTGTTCGACTTTATCCATTATTATATGTTGACCCTGCACAGAGAAATAAAGTTGCTCCGTTTCTTCATAGTATTTGGGAATATATAAAATTTTAACCTTAAAAAACGCTCTAAAATACTTATTTGTTAATTGATCCTATATGATTAATGCAAATTGTTTATTGAAAAGGAAATTGCCTTTTTTCATGCTTTCTTATTTATCATCTAGTAACTTAACTGTATCTGCGAGGAAATATTATTTGTGTTTTTGGTCATTGAATGAAAGTTTTCACTTCAAAATGTTCATACATGAAAATAATGATACCAGTTTTTTCAGCCATACTTGCTTTGGTCCATTGTGCAGGGTCAGCATCACGTGATGGTATGATTCAACATCAAACACAAAACAATAGCTTTGTTCTATGGAGTTTCCAAACCATTCTGCTCCATTAACTATGGTATCACTCAACCTCCAATTGCTGGTAAAGCCTTTGTAATAGACCCCCATGCTAAAAATTCCTGGATCCACCCCTGATCTTTTTCTCATTTTCGGGCATATGATATGATCTTTCTTCTTGACCAAGGTACCAGGGTTAGTATTCATTCACATCAGCCAAAAGGACCTATTGGAATTTACCAGTTTCATTTTATTGTTTAACACTCAAAGGTTCTTTTGGTCTGTGCCGGTACGAGTGATAATGAGTTACTAAGTAGTTATTAAGCCTTGTTTCCACTCTATAGCTTTTAAAATACATTTAACCCCTGATACAATACTTTCAGTATTGATGCTTCATATTTCTTCATTTGAACGTTGCGCCCTTATGAAGATTTATACTTCCATTATGTTACTGAATGTGACGTCAGCCCAGGCTCCATTAAATATGCAAATTTTGACTGGTTCTCACAAACAGTAGTTAAAAAGCACCATCATTAAACTCGAGGTTTCAACAATGTTTATTGTAAATGTGATGTCTCATAATGGCTAGTGTTTAGTAATAAAAAATTAAAATAGTGGGATCCTTGCACTTATATCACAATATGACAACACCGAGAATAAACCAACGACCATCTTTGGCTAAATCTATCTTTTAAGCCACTCGGAGAGTGTACCTAACGCACTGTCTAATGTTCTTAATACTACAGGTACCCTATGGTAGCTCAACAATAGTGAGCCTGCTTCAGCGGAATAACCAGCAGACTGTAGTTGAGCTGCTACCTTCTTTACGCATACACCCTCAACACCACTCTCTTTCTCGTTTGACCGACTATTTCCCAACACAAATTTGAATAAAGGCTTTAAGAAAGGTGTTTTTGCTACTTCTGGTGCAAGGTTAGACAAAACCAAACTCTCTAGAAGTTCGTCATCACAAGTTTCTTCGTTTACCTGAAAAAATACATATATCGCATCAACATATGGTTTCAATTATTAATGATTATTAATTGTTTTTAAAAATGGTAATGTGCAGAAGTTTGATTATCTACCGTTAAGTTTGTCATTCGTGCTATTACTGCATGATGAAGTTCTTTGTGCCCAGTCCTAAGGCCAAACTTGAGCGCAACTACATCTGGACAGCGACTGCTGCTTAGTAGAATATCAAACACGTAGTGGCAGCACTGTAAAAAAATGTTCATCCATTAATCACGTGACAGTCTTCATACTAAATTTAGGCTCGTTCTTAATGTATGCGGGTGTGAACGAAACCCCTAAACATACAACAACTTGTTGACCGGTTAAAAATTCGTTGGGTACCGTGTAAACACAGCCTGAGTTAGTAGTGCCAATTCATTGGTTCTTACATCTCACCTGGAATTTGGTGTGAGTGATTAAAATTTGGTGTGAGAGATTAGAATTGGAATTTGGTGTGGAGGAATTTGATGCGAGTGATTCGAATTCGATGTGAGAGTTTTGAATTCGACGTGAGCGTTTTGAATTCGGTGTGCAGAATTTTGAATTCTGTGTGAGCGTTTAGAATTCGGGGTGAGCATTTTGAATTCGGTGTTACAGTTTTGAATTCGACTTGAGCGTTTTACATTAACTGGTGTGAGCTTTTGGAATGAGGTGGAAGTGTTTTGAATTTGGTGTGGTGGAGGTTTGAAATTTCTGTGCACTTGTGGGCCACTGTATAAACTAGCGATACTATCCTCGCCACTCTAACCTGGACCACTCCTGATTCATTCAACCAATGTCGTTCACAGAACCTTTAGTTTTTAATGCGCATTTTGAAAACAATTATTTCCTCCAGCATGGTCAGTAAACTATAACAAGCTTTGGGAACAAATCTCGTCCCCAGAGCCTGCGTCTCTCTTGGTCAGCACCAAGAAACGAAGACCGTTTGTCATAATCCACCATATTTATCAAGATAGCTGGTAAAATTCACAGCGTATGTGTTATGTCTTCTGGACTTCTTGGTTATATCTATGTACCTGCACTCCAAGCGCTGTAGAAATAGCAGTATTTTTCATCAATCCTAGGAAATGTTGTCCATCATCACCATACTCTATCATCTTTTGCATTAACTGAATCCAAGGATTGATCTCTGGATCATGTTCACTGCACAATAAGAAAGCTTTAATTATTGGGCCAAAACTTATTGAGCACACGTATTTTTCATGTATCGTGCTTGGAATATAAGCAAGGAATAGGTATCATTTTAAACATGTTAATAATAACTAAATACATCTACCTGAGTTCAGTTGCTGCTAAAACAGGCCATATATGAAGAAGTGTACCAACTGATAAGAGTTCTTGCAAGGAGGTTGCTCGCTTTAACAGCTCCATAAATAAATCGTGCCTTTTCCCGTCGCTATCGATATCGTCTGGCAAGAGCTAAACAAAATACACCCATTAAATAATAAAAGAAGTAAATGCTTCTTGCCGCATTTGATTACATCCACATGCTAATGATTTGCGCTATACAAATAATATATATTATTTTTCGAAGTTATTAAAAACCGACAACCGGTTGGCTCGGTTGGGCGGCGGACCATGGAGGTCGCGGGTTGGCACCCCTGGGCAACCAGCTCTCAGGGTGTTTAAATAGGTGAGGAGAAGTTGCTGCCTTTGTTTCTCTATCTACAAATGGTTAGAACTTCGCGTCTTCGTGGATAAAGACGTAAGACCGGACTTCCCGTCAGCTTACACTCTCTAAACCCGTATAAAGAAAGTGGACGTTAAAGATCCTGTTGTATCATTCGTGCAAGAGTAGGGGATTGTCGCCCGGTACAACAGCCTGGACTTGGGGACATCAATAACTAACAAACCCTCATGATTGTAAACTGTATAGCCGTCCGTCAAGTCCCCCAAAAATAATTATTGAAAAATGGCCTTTATGATTATTCATAACCATCATTTTCTCGATAAGAGGTTCAGGGTACTTCGTTTAAGGGGCACCACGTAAAAGACGCGTGGGGGGGGGGGGGGGGGGGGGGACGAAGAGTACATTCTTTTTAAGCACAAAAAACGACCCTTCCCCCTGGATCCGTCCCTGCTCCTGTTTTTCTCACTAGGACAAACCATATCCACTTTCGAGGTATTTTTTCCGTTTTTATCATCATCGTCATTTTTTTCGTCATCGTCGTCATTATTATCCTCATGCATGGCCGTATAGTACTAGTTTTTTATCTTCATCTTCGTGATTAGTATGTCCGCACAAGTGAGTTATTACAGGTTACCGCAAAATATTGTTACCCAAATTCACTTTGGTTTTACCTCTTTTTTCCAATTTGCAGTAACAATGGCTTCTGTCTGATAGAAAAGAAGTAAAAATGTGTCTTCCCCGCTAAAATCAAAATAGCCTTCCAAAGTATGTAACACCGCAGTTTTCACTTTAGCAGGTACGAGTACATTAGCGCAGAATGGTCGCAGAATGGAAAGGACGTCCTCTTGCGTTACCAGGCTCCCTCCGTTTTTGATGTGACTGCTGACCGTCATGATGATGTTCTCGAAGACCTCCATGACATTTTTCGAAGGACACGACGTCTTAAACGATGTGTTTTCTGGGTCGCTGCCGAAGTTAACAAAAATTATGATTGCATTTTTGGGGTATTTTACTAACTAATATGAAATGTACCCAATGTGCTCGGCTTACCTCAGCGCATTAAGAATTCTTGTTAAACAATCTTGAAGGGCATGAATAACTCTCCAAGACTGATGGGTTTGTCGGGAAGCCAATCTGAGCAAATTGTTTGCACTTTCCAGAGATACACCATTGGTGATCATGTTTGATACTAAGGTATTCATTAGATCGGGTGAAGAACGGGTGAGATCGTACAGGCGAGCGTACTGGGTATTATTATCCTGTGAAGGTAAAAACAACAACACATTCACATCTGTATCCAACGACGTTGATCAGTTTGTGTCTGTTCATATAACTGTTCCAAACCTCATCCAAATTAATAAGTTCGTAGATTATCCCATCTGTCATAGACTCGAGATGTCTTGCAGACTGTTCTAGATGAAGGGCAACTTTCTCGTACGTCATTCCATCGCAGCTTTCTTGTCTGTGGACAAAGTACTAAGTAAACTAAACAGGCCGGCTCTTATGAGAGAAACTCTTATTAATCTTATAACTCTGTTTTGTTTGTTCGAATACTGACCTCAGCTCTTCGCCATCTGGGACACCTTTTTTCTTAAGTGCTGCATCCTGCTGGCGTACAAATCTAAGTGACCTGTTGACTATATCTATTCTTCTTTCTAAGGGTAACGTATCCACAGCTTGCTCACTGAATGTCATATTATCGACCAGTTTAACGAGGTCTGTAGGGGTTAAACGTGTAAAGAACTTATGACAAGCGTCGTAGCGATGAACCCAGTCGATCTGTAAAACAACATCAAATCCTTTAATATTAAATTTCAACCGGCTTTCAATGGCGGGAGTTTCCTTATACCGTGTCATCCTGCCCGTTTTCTTTTGATTTCTGTTCTCCTTTCCAAAAGAGGTTCTCCGTAAAGGTTCGAAAAACCTCGCTCGGGCTGATGAAGCCTCCATCCTGGAAAAGATATTAAAGTAAGTACAACATATTTTAGTACATCCGCTGAGAACATCTTCATCGTCAAACCACATGGTGACAATTAACTAACGATCGACAGCTATACACATGTACATAAGTAGCTTGCCTTTGTAGGAATCTTAGATCCCAGTTTTGCAAGTAAATGAACATTGCTGCTGCTAAGTACAGTGGCCATGACTTGTAAAGGTGATGTACCGAAAATAAGTTTCTTGTAATCAAGCCCTGTCGATGAATTACACCAAAGAACTCGTTTACTATACTATTTTGTTCAGTTGACTAAGATTTAACCAACTGTATAGCTACCTGGTGCAGCAGACTTCAATTTCTTTAAAACTTTGACATGCGTTTGAGCATCAAGTACATCCTGCATTAAACACACAAGTCAATCAGATATAAAATGGCACTATACTATACCTTTTTTATATGGTACAATATACTTGGTTGGTTCTGAACCAACACCACCTTATCGGTTACAAAAACCGAGGTTTCTCTTGCATCACACAAAAATAATCGGGTTTATCGACGAGACAAGACGATTCAATGAATAGACTTTTGTGTGGACAAGAAAAATTCTACACCTATTTCAAAAAACATTGTCGGTCACAAGATCTAAAATAGGCAATCTGAGACTTAATGGAATGATTGTTGTGTCTTTGATGTTTTCTGGCTAAGATACGAAAAATCACTGTTTCCAACTCAAAGGGCCTACTTCATGTTCGCATTCTAAAAAGGAAACAATTTGCAGCGTGCCACTCAGTGTTAGATTTCAGATTTCCGGCCACCGACAACATTTTTTGTAATATAGGTGTATACGTAAATGATGGATCAAACCTAGCCTCCTCCGCAGGCATCTTTCGTCTCTTTTTTGTTGAATTGGGATTCCTGTGTCGCGAATTGGGATTCCCTCATCTTAAAGACACAGGAAGCCCAATACTCAAAAGGAGAGAAGAGAAGAGACAAGAGAGATGCATGCGGAGGAGTCTAGATCAAACCCGCGGCGACTGGGATACAGTAACCTCGTATCATTTCCTTTTATTACCTACCGTGTTACATAATAACCTGTACTGGGATAAAGTAACCTCGTATCATTTCCTTTTATTACCTACCGTGTTACATGCTAACCTGTACTGGGATAAAGTAACCTCGTATCATTTCCTTTTATTACCTACCCAATCTCGTACCCAGAGCCCTTATTTCTTACTACGCATTCTCGACGAAATAATTGGGCTCTGGAAAACTCCAAACCGGAAGACCCAGATTCTGGGTTTCTCGCACATGCGCATTATGACACACTAGGTAAATTCAAAATGGCGGACGATGTTCAACGAGCATGTGAATTGCGCTTGGGAAATTAGGTTTTGAAGATGGTTTTCAGTTAAATTAACTCCGAAAATATCTATTGGATGGACATCAATACAATTTCCAGTACACAAATGGCAAAACTGTGAAAAATCCGGCCCTACAGGCTTTTTTGGTGTACTTAATTCGGGACGCCATATCGTTTATTTTCCCTAGTACTGTAATTTTTACTTCCGGTATCTTTCTTTGTTCTCGAGAACCAATCACAGCACAGGAAATATTGGAGTTTTCCAGAGCCCAATTATTTCGTCGAGCATGCGCAGTAAGAAATAAGGGCTCTGGGTACGAGATTGTTACCTACCGTGTAACATGCTAACCTGTACCGGGATACAGTAACCTCGTATCATTTCCTTTTATTACCTACCGTGTTACATGCTAACCTGTACTGGGATACAGTAACCTCGTATCATTTCCTTTTATTACCTACCGTGTTACATACTAACCTGTACTGGGGCATTTTTCTCTTGACACTGTTGCAGTAACATGTAATAGTATATCAAACGAGCGTGCATTGTACCATCTATCGTAGGGTAAATATTGTTCATCATCCTAATAGAGGTCTACAATAAGAAAAGTAACATACTAAATAAAAGTAGAAAATATTCTTTCATGTACTCTCCTATCGTGAATATGTAAGAGATGGAGCAAATTATACCTGAACAGGATCTTTCATCAAGCAAGTCATCATTTCTAGACGATTTACGCGATCTTGTATTTCCTTGGTTGCCATTCTAATAACGATAATGACAACATAATTGCAATATTAATAACAACAATAACAATAACAACGACAATAACAACAACAACCGACAATAATAATAATAATAATAATAATAATAATAATAATAACAATAATAATAATAATAACAATAATAATAATAATTTTTTTTTTCAGAAGGTAAAAAAAACCAGGTTAGTTTATATTAATCTCACACTTGGCATTTTATGAAAACAAAACTATGAAAGAGGTAAAATAGTTGAATTTTTTAAAATATATTCAGTTAAAAATCGCAAAAGGTAACTATTAATAAATACAAACATCCTACACGAAAATATAACATAATAATGAATTTGTTAAATTATTCTTATACTAGGCTCACAGACTATTTCTTGAGTGCTGTGCATGGCTCATATTAGTCTTACCTGCTATCTGAAAACAGCCACTCTAGATGACCAATCAGGACTTCCCATTGAGATATGTCATAACGATCAGCCAATGATATTGCAGTTGTAAACACATTATCTTCAACTGTCCTAATAACCGAAAAGTAGGATAATTTAGTTTCGATGTGTGCATTGCCTGATTTTTATGTAAACCTTTTAGTAAATTGATCACTTTATCATCATTGCTCCTCTGTAGATCAAGTTCATCAAGACTCATCCTTTAATGCCTACGTTAAATGCTTTGGGTTCAACCTTTAGTGACGGTAACGTTGTAGGCAAAGTGTTCTTTACTTACATTGCCAAACCTAAAATCGTTTCTTTCTTATACTCCAAATCACGTGCAAAACGACCAATGTCCACACCTTCAAATAAAATACAAATTCATTTAAATTGGCGAAACATATAGCAACTAACATTTTGAATCAAATGTTCGGTATGGCAATTGTTACTTCATCTTACCTCGCCCAAGGCTATGTAACAACTGCGCTTGCGCAAAGTCAGTCATCTGATTATACCACTTGATCAAACACGAACAAACATCTTGCAGATCTTCAGGACAATTACATTTAACAATGTGGTTTACTTCGTTTATCACGTGAGTTATGACGTCATCAGGGTCCTGGGAATAAACTGGTGGCTGGTCCAATGTCTCGTCAGGGTTTATCGTGGTGTAGATCTCTAAAGCGAAGGAATAGGTGGCCAGGTGAAGGCAGAAGTAGTCATTGGCGTAATTCTGGAATATCTGGTTGGCTTCTGAAAGCTTCAAAATTTCAAAGACATATATATCAGTATGACATGTTTGAACAACAGTTCCAAACTAAAAATTAAACGTGGTTAGGGTTAAGAGAAGCCAGGTTTGTTTCAGTATATTCAATAACACGTTCATACCTTTGGTAAGTCCAACAGATACGCCAAACCTTGTGCTGTGTCAAACTTTAACGCTGAATCCGCAAGCGAAAGCAGAACTAAAGAAATACATATAATAACCATGATTTTTCTAGCGTATTCTATAACCATTGTGATAAAACAACAAATAAGCAACTTACCTTCTGTTGCCGGTTCCTCTATACTTCCCTCGGCGCGGCACTCGGAAAGTTTTTGTAATCGTAACAAACAGTGTCTAATATAAAACTCACTGTTGGATTTCCTTGAGCACAAAGTTGAGAATACGGAAGACCAGCCTATGATTTCAGATTGAACACGATCATGTTATCCGCAACTCACTACTTACTAACGAACAAACTGTCTAAAAGAATAAAGTAGTTACTCTACCTCTAACTGGTACTGTTTGTCCTTCCTCATCAACGTTTGATAGAAGGGGTGAAAGTTTTGAATGAGGAGCTCGTTACTTTCATTATCATTCGGACATTGCCCGTTCAAGGCTTTAGAACCAAGATGTAAAGGTCGTATCCACATCACTGTATCTCTCCACCAATCACGTCCCGCCATTTGAGAAAGCAGTGATTTCTTGTTTTTTGCTTCGCTTTCTTCCTCGTCCTCCTTTTTAAAAAAAAACCACCCTCGAGATGAATATAAGAAAAACCGCAGCTCTGCGGTCTCCAGGTTAGATAAACAAGTTAACATTTTACAAACCTCTTCTTCCTTGCCGTTGTGCCTACTAAGTTCTTTGTACAAGATCTTTAACAAGAAAAAAACAGGAATAAGTATGGGTTTTTGGTTAAAAATACTGTTTGTTGAGGTGGTGTTTCTGCACCTGCGTTTCTACTAGGCTCCTACTGTTGATCAATGTTTCAATCACGTCTGGAGAACAGTGAGTTAACGCAAACGATAACAGCGACTGTCTAAAAACAAATATCATTAAAAACTGATTAGATATGGTTATAAATATATGACTTATATAGAGAGGTAGGTAGGCAGAACTGAAAAGGTTTAGTCACCGAGCTATAAGGTCTTTATAATCTTCATTTTCTCCCACAGCTCTGTTGAGAAACACA
Organism: Actinia equina; assembly: GCA_011057435.1. Taxonomy (NCBI): domain Eukaryota; kingdom Metazoa; phylum Cnidaria; class Anthozoa; order Actiniaria; family Actiniidae; genus Actinia; species Actinia equina. The sequence continues at coordinate 47,047 of WHPX01000891.1, read as the reverse complement.
CAAGGTAGTACTTAATTAATGTTGATTGATTCTCATCATGGCATATCACAACATTGTAAGCATACCTGCAGACACGCCAGGCAGAATGGTAACCCTCTTTCATTAGCTGCTGGCATATACCATATGCCGCTGTAAAATCACTTTTAGCGAGAGCTGCTTCCGCTACTAAAATAAGAACTCTTCCTTTTCTTGTTTGTTCTTCTGACCCTGACACTTGCAATAGGCTAGCTAGACTAAGAATCTAGGAAAACAACCGAAAGCAATGACTCAGTATATGAAGAAGTATCCGCACGGCAACGCTTATTCAGGACGGTAGGGATAGGACAGTTTATTTATACACTGTAAATTTGTAATGTAGTAAAGTTCATCAGGATTAAATTAGAAAACATTGGAATAAATTATATATACAAGATAGAATAAAAAATCTATACAATAAGTAATTAATTAAATAAATGAAAACCTGCTTTTCATGAATGCCGTGTTAATTCGTACCTGTCGTACATTGTTAGGTAAAACTATTCCACATAACGGCACCACGATAACTAAAACTGTTTTTCAAGTGTTGTAGAGGAATAGCAAGTTTGTTATTAGTGTCACGTAGAGTATGAGGTTGTATCGCTCCTCTGTGCACGAATTTAATAATAATAATAATAATAAATATTTCTTATATAGCGCCTCTTCCATAAATGTCCAGTGGCGCTTTACAATAAATTCAAAACTAGATTATCCTAAAAAATACTAGACCTAAAAAAGAAAAATTAAATCAAGAGCTAAAGTACCTTAAAATTACTTAATAAAATATTAATAAAATTGCAATAATATCCCTAAATAATTCCTAAAAAATATATAAATAATCAAAAAGTGCTCTAGTTTTTGACGTGGCTTAAATAAAATCGCTATATACCGATTTAAACAGATGCGTTTTCAATTTAGACTTAAAGCATTCTAAAGATTGGCATAGTCTTATATTCTGTGGCAGGTCATTCCATAATATAGGCGCAGAGATAGAAAATGAGCGTTTGCCATACGATTCTAAGTTATAAATTGGAACTACTAAAATTTCTTATCTGATGCTGATCTTAGAGTACGCCTAGGTGTGTAAACTTCTAAAAGATCAGTAATATACTGTGGTGCTAATCCAGCTAAAGCCTTATAAGTAATTAGCAGTATCTTATACTTAATTCTTTCCTTGATCGGCAACCAATGTAGCTTGAACATTATAGGTGTTATATGGTCTCTCTTCTTTGTTAGGGTAACTACTCGTGCTGCTGCATTTTGAACCTTCTGAATTCGCTCTAGCAGAGTGTTTGGTAGTCCATATAACAGTGCATTTCCAAAATCCAATCGAGACGTAACCAGAGCGTGTACTAATATCTCTGCAGATTTAAAGCTGAGATATTTCCTTATCTTGCTGATTTTCCTTAAATAATAGAAGCCAGATTTACAGATGGTTGTTACATGCGCCTCCATAGTTAAGTTAGAGTCCATGATAGCCCCAATGTTCCTCGCCTTTGAGGATGGAATGATAACATCATCGCATACAGCAGTAGAGGTTAGAGTTGGAGGGGGGCGATGTCGAGCAGATAGCACCAATATCTCCGTCTTTTCGCTGTTTAACTTTAGCTTATTCGCAGTCATCCACTTATCCAATGTGCGAACACAAGTTTCAATCTTTGACTTTGCTGTAATCAGTTCACCTGGGTCAGACGTTTTAAAAGAAATATATAGCTGCGTATCATCGGCATAAAGATGAAAGTCAATGCCTAATGATCTCATGAGATCTCCAAGTGGTGCTATATACAGCGAGAAAAGCACTGGCCCTAAAATACTTCCTTGTGGAATACCAGATTGTAAGATACGTTCAGTAGACTGACCACCCAAGACATGAACTGTAAGTATTCTATCAGTAAGATACGATTCGAACCATTTATAAGCCTTGTCAGCAATTCCGTATCTGGAAGAGAGCCTGCACAGTAAAATTTCATGGTCTATCGTATCGAAGGCAGCAGAGAGGTCCAAAAGCACCAAGATCACTGAGTTCTTGTTATCGATAGCTCGTAAGATATCATTTTGGACCTTCACCAACGCTGTCTCAGTACTGTGGTACTTTTTATACGCGGATTACAGGGGCTCATCTAGCCTGTTTCTTGTGACATGCTGTTCTAGCTGACTTGCTACTACCTTCTCTATACATTTAGATACAAATTTGAAATTTGAAATTGGACGAAAGTTTGAAAATTCGTCAGTGCTGAGGGTATCCTTCTTAAGTCGTGGGTCAAGAACAGCACATTTCAAATTAACAGGTACAGTAGCTGTCTCCAGAGAGCTGTTAATTATTCTGGTGATAAATGGTAAGAGACCAGTGAAGCATTCCATCAGTATCTTTGCAGGAATTGGATCAAGGATGCATGACTTCTTAGCTATTTTCTTTATAAGCACAGATAGTTCCTCCGTAGTCGTTGGTGTAAACGATTTAAGCTTGGCTTTACTCGATAGTGAGATTGTCTCTGTATTATCAAGACTTGTTTGATTCGTAGATTTTGTTAACAAAACCTTTCTGATGGCATTTATTTTGTTGTCGAAAAAATCTGCAAACTTATTTGGAAGTTCTTCAGATGAATTACATGAAGGATATTTTCTTCTCCTGTCCCTTTAAACATTCTCTCTATTTTCTTGAAAAGTTCTCCTTGGTCGGACCCACAGTCACTTATCATGTCTTTGTAAAAGTTGGTCTTTGCTGTGTTTTTTTTTAGAACTTAGATCTTCAGGGGTTATGCCGTTTAGAGATTTGTAAACTATGGCAGTTGTTTGAATTTGACGTTGAGCACTTGGGTTTTTCCAGTCTAGAAGTCTTAAATAGACTTTTTGCATCAGCGTCAAAACTCGAAAAGGTCAACACCCTGGCTGCACGATTTTGAAGTCTTTGTAGTTTATCGGATAAGCTTTTGCCACAATTACCCCAAACGCACTGCAATAATCGAAGTGCGGCTGCACTAAAGCTTTATAAATAAGGTTTCATATTTGGTCATATTGAAAGTAATTTTGTTAGCAGCAAGAAATAATGTTACCCAAATCCATATTATTGTCAGCGTATGTGAAGTGAGTGTAATTTGCATACATTCTAGGTCGTGAATGAGAAAGGCAATTAGGTAGATCATTTATTTATAGTAGGAATAACAGCGGCCCCTTAATTGTTCTCAGAGGAACACCGCATTTGAGAGTATATGTTTCTGACAGTGAACCGGCATTGACCGAACATTTTGGAGTGCGGGTGTTCAAATAGGATCGGAACCAATTATAGGCATTCCCCTATATTCCATAGGCATGAAGTTTAGCAAATAGAATTTCGTGATCAAACGTGTCGATCTAAGAATACCACAGCATTGATGTTGCCACGGTCAATATTAATCTTTTGAATACCTTAGCAATACCTTAGCAATTTATAGAAATTACCGATATTTGGCAATAGTTGCTTGCGTCACTTCTTTCACGCTTTGGCACACTTCCATTCGTCAGGAAAAATGCCTAGTGCTAACCTATTGTTAAATAATTCACTAATAGAAGAAACAATATCAGCACATTCTCGAACAAGCCAACAAATAACATATCAAGGCCGGTTGCTTTTGACATGCATAATAAAGAAAAAACTTTACTCTTTGTGGTGGGTTTGAATAAGCCTGAAGCAAGATGACGTTTAACCCCCGACTCTATATCATAATAGTTTTTAAAATTCTTTCATATTAAAATTTTTGATTCCTTAGAGAATACAGGAACAATAGTCATAATTAAAGAACAAAAGCACTGTGAAAAGGATTATGGTCTAGAGACGGGGGTAAAACGTCATCTCGCTTCAGGCTTAATGAAATACCGGTAACATTTCATTGGTAATGTCATAATTAGTGTATCTTGCGTTACCACTTGTAAATGGGATATCTTTGTCAGGTTTCTGACAAATTTCCTCCTCCTCCCTCTCCCCGCTAAAACAATGATCGGTCCCTAAGAACATATCGCTCTTAGTTTTAATTTGTATCGATCATGTACGATTGTTTTAGATCGATTAATCCCTTAGTGGCGATTTTTTTGATTGAAACCGCTTAGTGCATGTTGGGGCATGGTTTTCCACTATGTCTAGAACTTTGGTTTTCCATATATCCCACATAACATTTAGATTTTGGGCACTATATACAGTATTCCAATCTTCATTTAAAATATCTTTACTAAAGCTATCGAGATTAAAGCATTTAAAATCTCTATATGTTAGAAGAGATAACTAGCTAATAACTAGTGTGAGCTGCGTCGGTGTTTCTAATGAAACAGAAATGATCAAAGGGTAAATTATACACCGTGAATAGATGAAAAAACTTACTGACGTCTCGGACGCTAGTCCTTCGTCGGAGTAAAAGAGCTCTTTTTTCATGTTTTCACGGTGTATAATTTACCCTTTGATTATTACCATCTCTATTATTATAAACTAGACTATGGTCGCTGATACTAACAGTCGCTGATCTACGGTACGTAAATTACCTTTTGCGTTTTCTTGTAGGCATCAAGCGAGCTTTCTAAAGCCTTTTGAACCAAACCAAGCTTATCGTCACAAAGACGTACTAAAATAAAAAAATGGTTTCAAATATACTGCAGATACATTATAGATTCAAAAGTGACAGTATTTACTAGTTTTCCTACCTTCCAATGGAAGAACTTGAATGCCAAAGTCATTTAACAAAGAAAGAGCTTCGACAAGATTAAATTCTTCCTGGATTTGAACAGGTCGTTCCTCGAACAAGTTAAGGCATGTTCTAAGAAAATATAAAAGAAACGATACAAATATTTCAAGTTAATGTAGAAAACACCTTTCCTAATGCGAAAACGGACAGTAGTTTTACGCAAAATCCTCTGTATGCTATTCTTGAACTAAGACTCGTACCTGGCCAATTCCATAGCAGAATCTGATAAATCATTTGACGAGTTATAGTATTCTCTGCTTGCCTCTAATACCAGCTCCACAGACTGACGGTATGGTATGCGAGGTCCTGATAACTGATCTTGGGGAGGTCGATGATGTTCTGCAATGCCTGACTTGTGCAACATTTGACCAGCAAGGAGAATATTCTCGGTTATTCCAGAATGGAGCAGTGTTTTCGTATATATCTGACAGTGAATTAAGTAATCAAAATTACCACTCGAAGTGAATATCAAGTACCCTTCCCTCTCATGTCTTGGGTGGCCATACCTCGTAACATGTATCGGAGTCAAGACAGTCATACACCAGTTGCTGTAGGCTTAACAAGTCCTTTAGCAATTCCTTCCAATTACTTTCTCTTACTGGCGGTGATCTAGAGTAAAACCATTTCTTATGAGTTCAAAAAGGTGATATCCAATAACTGATGTAAATTGAATCATTTACCGTTTGGCGGTCAAGGTTGCTAACGTAGTCATCAAATTTTTAGCTTCATCAATGTTTGCCTGAGATAATAGTTAATGGTGTAAAGAAACGTTTAGTTGTCATGAAGGTTTTTTTGGGATATTCCTATCCAATTATAAAAGAAGGATCAGAATAACACTCACTTCTGTGTCCACGATATAATGAACCGGTTTAGAAAGACGATGTTTGTCAAGAATCTGACAAGCACTAATACACAAAAACAATACCAATTAGTGTGATCTGTACATGGCCAGTAAATCCATGTTATTCCTTCTTACCGAAGATGATTCTCTAGCTTGTCTACTTGCTTGTTCAATTCACGGATTTGATCTGACAAAATGCTGCAGAAAATAACAATATATTAACGATATTACATTTACTGTATCATATCAGTGTATCCACTAAACTGACGTCACTTACTCCTCGTCTGGGGGAGGTAGGCAGTCCAAAATACTAAAACCCAAATCCACTTGATCGTCTCTAGAAAAATTAATAAGATATGAATTTTCTGCATAAGTTACTTAGTATCAGTATTACACAGGAAACTTATCCGTCTGGATCATAGCCTAATGTATTCAGAATTACATACTTACGACTTATGAGAGTCATTGTGCAGTTGATTCACGAGTTCGTGCCCCGTCAGCAAACTCAACCGCAATCTTTTTTCCAATAAAAATATGTTTGCCTAGTATGAAAAAAACTGATCTCGTAGTACTTGATACCTTCTTTAGTCTCACCTCTTACAAATGTATATACATTCAATAGAAAGTTTCATAAGTTGTTCTACGTCGACTATGAGTGGCTCTTTCAGCTGAAATGATGATTGCACAGAGGATTAAAGGAACGATTACACGGAGCAATTTTGTCTGCAACTTGTCTCGCAACAGCGTTGCCACACAGCTGTTGCGAGACGAGTTGCAGATAAAAGTTACACCATAATAATAATAATAATAATAATAATAATAATAATAATAATAATAATAATAATAATAATAATAATAGTTATTTCACAGAACTGTGAGATTGTGAAACGTCTGTACAATTGTTAAATTTGTTTACATCTTTGTAAAATCAGTAATGCCCGCAATATTCTGTTTTCATGTAGCAAAAATGTCAGAAGTTGAAATAAACATATAATAATAATTTACTTTGATTATGGAGGATAACACTTGACAGTAACTCGACTGATAAACTCGTAGTCCTCTTTTAACGTCTCTAGTTAATTAGGGACGGGACAGCCATTAACGTGGTCATCCGAACCACGTGAAAGTCTAACGATTTGCAGATGTTATTACAAAGGCAGCACCTTCTCCTCAATTATTCAAAGACTCTGAGTGTTGGTTCGGCCGAGGCTTGGACCACTCTTACCTACTGAGCTAACCGGGTGGCGGTGCAGTTGCATCATAAAAATGATATAAAAAACACACAACACCCCACAAATCAAGAGACTAGATGAAATAACATTGCAGTACGACACTGATAAACCACAAGACACGACACTTCACGACACGACACTGATAAAATCACAAGACACGACACTACACGACATGACACGGTACGACATTGGACACTAATAAATCCACAAGACACGACACTACACAGTACGACACCGATAAAACCACAAGACACGACACTACACAGTACGACACTGATAAAACCACAAGACACGACACTACACGACATGACACAGTACGACACTGGACACTAATAAATCCACAAGACACGACACTACACAGTACGACACTGATAAAACCACAAGACACGACACTACACGACATGACACAGTACGACACTGGACACTAATAAATGCACAAGACACGACACTACACAGTACAACACTGATAAAACCACAAGACACGACACTACACGACATGACACAGTACGACACTGGACACTAATAAATCCACAAGACACGACACTACACAGTACGACACCGATAAAACCACAAGACACGACACTACACAGTACGACACTGGACACTAATAAATCCACAAGACACGACACTACACAGTACGACACTGATAAAACCACAAGACACGACACTACACGACATGACACAGTACGACACTGGACACTAATAAATCCACAAGACACGACACTACACGGCATGACACAGTACGACACTGGACACTAATAAATCCACAAGACACGACACTACACAGTACAACACCGATAAAACCACAAGACACGACACTACACGACATGACACAGTACGACACTGGACACTAATAAATCCACAAGACACGACACTACACAGTACGACACCGATAAAACCACAAGACACGACACTACACGACATGACACAGTACGACACTGGACACTAATAAATCCACAAGACACGACACTACACAGTACAACACTGATCACAACGCAATACGACATATAAACGATAAGACATCTTACAACACTGAAAAAGATAATGTTTCACGATTTACCTCGGTTGTCGAGTTCTGAAAGACTTTCAGGACGTACGTCAGATCAAACTATAAAACAGATAATATTTGTTTTATAATTTTATTATAACAATCATAACACACTCTACAAAATTACTCGATTCTGATTGGACAAGAGGAGTACAATTGAATCCCAAATTGTACTCTGTAGAGTCCCAATTAAGTTGCTCAATTTGTCGAGGTTATTATCAACAAAAAAAGGCACAATCTTCTCGTACGATTCGGAATTCATAGATACTCGTGATGTTTTAAAAGTTCTCAAATTGAACTCGCCTAATTACAATTTTGAAAACTTTCAAAACATCAATCGTTCCTATAAGTTCCGAATTCAGAGTACGTGTATCGTGCGATTTCCTATACTAATTTTATTATTCCTAACGAGCAAATTAATGTCAATGTCAAAAACATTATTTCAATACAACGATTTATGACAAGTATAAATCGGATTTACAAACATGTACAACACTAAAAATGTTTGATTAAGGAAGCTCTGGGTAGTTTTGGTCTGGCACACCTAGCCGCATTGAAACGGCTACAACTTCTTCTTGAATAACTCGATCTGCAAGCGCTTTTCACACAATGTCAGGAAATGATTAAAGGTTTCAAAAATGATAAATTAGTTTAAAACGGCCTTTTCGTTATGACGTAATGATGATATTATAGAAATCGTTTACCGCTTATTTTCTCGAAAACTAGACCTAAACTTTCAAAGCGACTTGCACCAGTCGATAGTATTCATCAAGGCACCCAACATATTGCAATATGAAAAAAATGTATGAAAGCGTTTTCCAAATATTACGCGATGAATATTTTCATGGACTTTTACTATTATTTCCAGCGTGTCAACTTTATACCCTCAAAATCGGGACTTTAATTTAGTGGATTCAATATTTTTAGTAGCTAGAATATAGGTACGGATATAGACACTGTCCTTATTGAGTATGAATCAAATTGTGACTTTCTTTCTAACGTTATGGATTTTTTGATATGAAGCTAAATGACCCCATTTGTTGCCAAAAGCGATAGAAAATATCGAAGAAAGCAGCATTCAAAAAATCGTCGAACGATTTTTTTGTAAATGAAGTCACTAAAAGATGTATCTTTTACAAATATTCTCCTTTAATTTCATATGCATTGAAGGGTTTTAAGGCAGTCAAATAAAAATAATTATCATATGACCCGTACGGCCCTGCTCGCGCGCTCTAATAAAACCATCGGAAAAAGTCACGTGATGGGGGCCGGACGGGTTGACGTAAGCGGGCCGGAAAAACCCGTCCGGCCCTGCTCGAATCCGCGCGCTTTCTTTTTCTTAATTATTTTTATTTTCGTGAGGCTCATATGATAAAATGCTTATTGACTGAGTTAGGTCGGGCCGTACGGGAAAATATTTGGCTCTCGGTCATTTGTACGGACCTCGCTGCGCTCGGTCCGTACGACATGACCTCGAGCCAAATATTTTCCCGTACGGCCCTCCCACTCAGTCAATAAGTACATAGTACGCTCACAACTAACAGCACACGACAAGGAATAACACGGAAGTCAAGCGTGAATAATCAACAAGCAGCCGTGATAGCGAAAAAGACCAAAACTACCCAGAGCCTCCTTAAGCGAAAAATGATTTATTTTTTTCATTTTTCACAAATGTAATCATTCATCATAAGGTCAGACTTGACATGAAGAAAATCAAACAACTGGGAAACAAAACAGTGCAACGATCTGAACTTTTCTTAACCAAGTCACATCACTGATAGTTCTCTAAAACATGTCAATGAATCAAGTTTATAGCATTCATCATCAATTTTTGGTGTATGATGTGACTGTTAATTACCTTGGCAATGTCCGTTAGATATTGATGGATTAGACGGTTTTCAGAACCAGCATTCCTTTTATCCATCCTGTTCAAGAATGGTAAGGCCCAACGCTTAAAGTCCTTAACAAAATGCACTTGGCTCGACTAAAAAACATAAATATATATATATATATATGATGAAATTAAAGACCAATCAACATCGATGTTTTTCATTTCAGGTGGACTCTACTTACTTTTGCTAGTATCATACGTAGTTTCTCCAGATCAGTCATGGTCTGGAAATCCTCTAGGCCAAGATGTACATCTGTACAACACTATAATAACAACAATACAATGTATAACTAACAAGTAAGGAACAATCAACAAGTCAGGACAATAATCTTACCTCATAAATGAGTGTTTCCATAGTAAGGAGGTCATCGTACAAAATATCAAGACCCTTAAATATAAAAGGGTACTAAATTAGTGTATGACAGATATACATTACATTATCAATACAGTGAATTAAACTTTTGATGTACTGTGTAAAACTGTTAAGCATACTTTGAGCTTTCGACTCTACTAGAGTTATATGATATCGCCCTCCTTCATTATTATTAAACAAAGAAAACATCATTGAGATCATTACTTGAATATGTTTCTCTTTACCCAGCTTGATAAGGGCTAGTGAATTTGAGACCTGCACAGAACAAAATAAATTTATTAAAAGAGAGATGATTGCTTAAATCAGCAAAGTTTATGTAGTAAGTGTCCTTACTTGTTTAGATAGTCTTTCGATTTCTAACGCTCTATTTTTATACCACAGGGTTAGTAAATCTGGTGTCATCTTAACTCTGTAGAAAAGAAGACATAGCTATGAGTAACGTGGTTGGCATAGCGTTTGTGCTCTATTAATATCATTGGCCATGGTTATCATTATTATTGTCATTACTTCAAGTGTCAGCCAGTCTTACCTATATACTTCCAATTGAGGGTTTTCTTCATACAAAAAATCTCCATTGTCTCCTTCATTTCCCCAGTTCAGCATCTTTTTACACTCTTCTTTCTCACACCAATCACTTGCCCTCCAGCATCTTTGGTCCCAATGCAAGACGTCTTTGCAAGATTCACTACAAGTTATGCATTAGAAATAGAAATATGACAATTTCCAAACAGTAAACTAGGACTGATCTGGTGCTTCAAGCAAAAGATAACACAACGCAAGACATTACTGAAGTGAAGCTTACCTAACCTCGGGTAAAAGAGCCTCATAGTCTGATGGTGGCTTTGTTTCAGAAAAGTTACTCAAAATCGCTAATCTATGAGGGAGAGTGTGTAAGCCATGGTATGTGAAGATAGCATCCAGTGCTTCCCACTCACCATCCTGAAGATGAAACATGTTGGTTAGTATTCCTCGTAAATGGTCGCATGCAGGTACTTCCAGTGTTCCAGCCAGACCAGGGGCCCATCTAAACGTTATAGTTCTGGTCCAATTTGGCATTGGTGCTGCAAACTCTGCCGACTCTTAGAATGCATTTTGTCAGATTGTTGAAAAGGTAAATCAATTTATATAATTTAGATAAATGTTTAATTGATGTCACCTAAAATAGTAAATACGCGCCAAAGTAACAGTCATGCGAATCCAGTGCTTTACTGTACCAGGGAATGAGCGAAGATAAAGTTGAATGTATCATCGTTCCCCCCCCTGATTTTCAGACCGTTGGCACGTGAAATGGTGGCGAGCAAGTTTCCACGACTTTTGAGTAAGCGTTGACTTTTAAAAGAAAAAAAACAAAAACCTGTCTTAATTCTTAATTCTTGTGACTGCCGCTAGGGATATACAATGGAAAACAGAAGAACAGAAATTTAGATAAAGATGTATAAAATGATTTTTCGCTTAGGTGATATGGCTTGACAACGTATCAAAGACATTTGATTATCAAAATACTGGGTAATACTTAAGTGTGGCAGCAAAAAAAAATACACTACACAAACATGAATGAATACCTGGACTAGTTAACCATAAATGACGTGTTTATGTGTTGCAATGGTCAAGTTTACCTGTTCTAAAAAGCTCCCGTTACACCAGTCCTGCCTGGACGGCGTAATATCGCACACGAGGCCGAAAACTTTCACCCATTTTAATGCAAAACCAATGACACGTCGGAATTTTAGGTGTTACGAGTCACGCTTGCATCTAAAAATGCGTGATAAAGTTCCGCAGGGATTTGTTTCACAGCTGACTTGCAGAGAAAATAGCTTTTACATAACCCACCTTTGCATACTGCACTGCAGCCTGTACTACATTGGTTTCTCTGAAGCCTTGGAAGAACTCCTTGGAATATTCCTCATGTGCGATATGAGGGCCACCTAAGATAGCTTCATATGTGGATAGACGATCAAGGTATTTTAATAACTTGAGACGAAAACGACATACATCACGCTGCTCAAGATTAAAACTGAAAGAAACAAAAATAACGTGATTTATTTCTCATGAGAATTTTTTTAAATGGCCTGTCAGCTGATTGGCACAGACTGCAAGTCTTTTACATGTGAACCACATCAAAGCTCATTCATTTATATTTCTATTACATACTTTGTAAAATCAAGTGAATCTTCAATCTCCCTAGTATGTTCTTGTCGCTTTTCCTCTAGAGTTTTCTGGTGTTCATCACTATTTTCTTGTTCTGTAATAATGAATCCAATGTCTTTTTCTCCCTTTCCCAAAGCATCGATCACCTTTGCATCAGTGCCTCGCAGGCCATACTCCAGTAATTGTTTGGTTGCATCTAAAGTATCAGGTACTCTCTCTACACATTCATTAAGCACCCACAAGCGATTTTTAACTTTACTCTACAAGATAAAACAAGAATATACCGAAAACGATTGCTTTAATTGCAGAATATTTCGAAGTATTTGACATGGCTTCATGGCTTCCCAACATCAATAGACAATAAGAGATATTTAGTTAATGAGTGTTTATCTTCTCATTAAAAATTATTTACATAAAGAAATATAGTTGACATAGTATAGTAGTAGTGACGCACGACTATTACACGAACTGGAAAAGATTTCTTGGGTTTTCTACACTATAAAATAAATGAAATACTTCACTCCCAAGATTTGAGCTACGAAAATACAGTACAATATTCATGGCGCGCAATATCGAAGGCAGTCTAAGGTTGCGAGCCACGTCAAACGACATAATGTTGCCAAAGCAGAATTTAATCTAGTTTTGCTGGACTGTGATTGGGCGTCAGTTTTATTAGTGTTGTTTTATTCCGGTGGCCTGTTGTCGAGCAATACGTTTCGTATATAAGTGTCGGGATTAGTGCCAATACTACGGTATTATTTTTTCCATCCACGTTCTTCCAACGGTGTTACTTACCAGATAATCGTGAATAGAGGCCACAGATACTCTTGATTTCCTCCACTGTTTCTGATACACAAGATCGCTGTCCAAGCCATATGTCTGGGCAAGTACCAAAGCATCTCCATATTCTTCTAGCTCAATCTTTTTTAAATAATTAAAATGCATTTTGTGGATTTATGACAAGTTTTACTGACAGATCAGGAATTTATGATTCAGCCTTACTTACCTTTCTTGAGTACAATTCTTCTGGCGTTGTGGAACGGATACAAACCAGTCGGTAAGTGCGATATAACACTCTTATAAAACAAAATACACACAAACATGAAAGTTGAAAACAATGCTCAAAAATAAATATTATCATACTTTATTATTATTCATATGAATTATGGTATATACATGTTATGGTATATTGATCGTCAAAGTAGTGTATATAGTATTATCGTACATTATAACCTAGCCACGATATAACGCGCGCTCTTATTGGATAATTAGCGTGCGCGAGCGTGCATCCAAAAACCGATGGAGCATGCTGACGTCAATTGAGTAGCGCGCCCTATGTAGTGCAGATTTCAGCATTAAAGAATATTTGAATTTTTCTCGATTAACCAAGATTTTTTTACGCTTTTGCTTTTTAACGCTTTTGGTTTTGGCTACGCCTCGTACGACTCTTACGCTTCCTTCGTGCTTAGCAGCCTCCCGCATGCACAAAAACTCGATGGATGCACTCTAATCGATGACCAATCCTTTAATATCATTATACATACAGCACGACTTATGGTATATGCACATGTAATGGCACATTGATCATCACAGAGTGCATAACATATATCCGCGAACAAGTTAACACAATTGTACAAATTAGTGCAAAGATTTGTAGGTCTACGGTTTATAGTGCATCTACCACTATCCGTGAAAAACGTAAGAAATTTGCACAAATTAGAAAGTTCAGTAGACCTCAGTAGATCGTAGTCCTAAAAACTTTGAAATAATTTGTACAATTTCGTTAGTTAACTTTGTCACTTAGAACTTACTAATTTGTGCAATTTTTTGCAATTTCTTACAAAGCTTTTCATGGATATATGGTATACACTCTAGTATTGTGTAGTATCACATTCTTGTCGCTATGATTTTACAAACTTCTTTACACACTGACCAAAATAGTAACAACATATAGCAATATGTAATAACTTGATATTCCTAGGGTTTAAAGTGCTTATAAGCCTTTACACAATATTCTCTTGATTCTTTAGATAGTGGATAGTTGATTGTGAAAATATTTTGCATTTGAATGTCGGGTCTTTAAGATACGAAGGTTTATATTCCCAATATGTTAATGACTATGACGTAACATAAGGGATCATTTAATATACAACACTGCACTCGTTCTGGAATACAGTATTTTAAAAGCATCACCCTTTTACTCGTGACTCACGTAAAGGTTCTTACAATTTGTTTTCAAAAAATGTCCAGCGTTCAATATTAAAAGTTGCCACAAAATAACTCAAATCCCTTATGTTACGTCATAGTCATTAACATATTGGAAATATAAACCTTCGCATCTCAAAGACCCGACATTCAAATGACGAATTATTTTCACAATCAACTATTCACTATTTAAAGACTCAATTCTGAAAATATTGCGTAAAGGCTTATAAGCACTTTAAACCCTAGGAATATCGAGTTATTACATATTGACATACTTTGGTCTTTTGACTGGAGGTTGAAAACGTTCACTTTCTGTGAGAAAAAATAATACCTAAGAAGCATAAAAAATAAGTAATCATGAGTTTCCCATTTTCTTATAAACAACCAAAACATACTACATTTTAGGTGTGACTGACGTCCCAACAACCTGAGCGAAAGTCATCTTCAGTCACTGGACTCCGAAGATGAATTCTGCTCAGGTTGTCGAAACGTCAGTCACCACCAACAACAGTCTTTCTCAAGACTATACACACCTGGACGATCACATTTCACACCAAACTTCAACACCTGGGTTCAAACCATTTACTCTTATCTACATTTTGGTAGTAAACTGAATTCATTTTATACCTGTTTAGCATATGCTCTGGTTTTTTGGCCAAGAGTTATTTCATCATCGTCACTGTCATCATCATCATCATCTTCATTATAATCCATTTCATTGTCTTTAGTTATTGATAGTTTAGATCGAGATTTAGAAATAGAGTTTTCACACTGAAATAATATTAAAATTTAGTTGCAAATTGAATATCTGTATATGTTCATATTTTAACAAGTTTATATAAGCTCCTTAGTGACACGTTGTTAAAGTGCACCTAACCCCTGATACAATACTTTCAGTATTGATTCTACATAAAAAGAAATATTTGAATAGTGAAACATTTCTTCACTTGAATGTGGTGCCTTTAAGTTATGAAGGTTTATACTTTCAATATGTTACCGACTGTGATGTCACCCCAGGCTTAATGAATTATACAAATTTTGACTGGTTCATACAAACAGTTTTTAAAAAGAATCATTATACTCAAGGTTTCCAAAATGTTTATTGTAAATCTGATGTCTTATAATGGCTAATGTTTAGTATTAAAAATGAAAACAAATACACTCAAAAGCCTGGGGTGACGTCACAGTCAGTGGTAGTATAAACCTTGAATTTCATAACTTAAAGATGCAACTTTTCAAATATTTCACTATTCAACTATTCACACGCAGAATCGATACTGAAAGTATTGCATAAGGGGTTAGTTGCACTTTAAATAAAGACTAGTATTCTATTCTATGTTACCTCAAGAATTAGAAAACCACCATGATGAGCCTGTGTTATGTGAGGCCAAGGTCCACACCACTCAGGAGAGTGACCAAGAAGATTGTACAAGCTAAAAATCATTTGGTTGATGTTATGTTAGTAATAACTAAATGTGTTAACCCCCATGGTTATTTTTGCTAAAAAAGAAAAAAAAATGGAATATAAAAATTAAAATAGATTTACCTTTCAGTTAAACATGAAACTGTTACTGCTCCTTTACTGTGTGCAAGTATCAAAGCCTTAAAACATATTTAATGGAAAATAGACCTATTGATCAAGATACTAGTGAATGAAAAACCTGCCACTGATCAACAAAACACAGTTCCCATGACTCAGTTTTCTAATAGAGAAAATTAGTCCTTTTTACCAGAAGCATTCAATGCTATTGGATAAAGTACTTCGTGAAAACTATTTCCCAAAAAATTGATAAATTTGACTGAATACCAAAGAAGTTATGAAAGATCAAAAAAAAGTTTTATGTATTTATCACTGGAAGCCTTGGTGGCATAGTTTTGGTGCATTTGTAAAACTTCAAATTCTCATATTTTAAGCAAGGATTTATTACCTTCATTAGAAACTCACATATATCATCTAAATCAACAAGCTCAATTATCTAAAAGGATTTTCTCTCCAAAAACATTTATTTTCAAGGTTTATTCAAATTAGCAGCAGCCAGTTATGAGAGCCATATGTATACTATAAATAACATGACCCACACACACCCCACACAAGACCTGACACTGATTAACATACTAGTGAATTACATGACCAACACACACACCACAAAAGACCTGACACTGATTAACATACTAGTGAATAACATGACCCACACACACCCCACACAAGACCTGACACTGATTAACATACTTGTGAATAACATGACCCATACACACCCCACAAGACCTGACACTGATTAACATACTAGTGAATTATAATGACCCACTTACTTCCTGTGACCACCAATTGGCATCTGTTAGTCCAAAGAATGTGTCTCCTGATGAATGAATAAAAAAAATGATAGTGCAGACAGTTGAAATGTAAATGTTGAATAGACCAGTTTCGAATTCCAAATTACCGCTGTGTTCCTTGATTACAGACTCATTCGCACAGGGTTAGCCTTGTATCAGTGTTTAAATATTCACAAATACCAACGGTAAAGTAAAGAATGCACAACTTCAACAATACAAACATTTTGAAACTTGACGGACCTTGACTGGAACACATGAATATTCTGCACAAACTCGATGCTAACCCTGTGCAAATGAGTCTGTAATCAAGAAACACAGCAGTAATTTGGAATTCGAAACGGGTCTATTTAGAACAAAGCCCCTTGTTTAGCTATTTCTCATTACTAAATCAGTATTATTTACTATTCACTGCCACAGCCTATTGTTTTTTCTCTAGCTGCACTATATCAACGATTGTTGAGAAAATCATACCAGATGCTATATTATCATTTATAGTGCTGCTAACTATTTCAGCAGACAGCGATATCATGAATATTATTATAAATATTATTATTTATATTGCTTTGAGTAGATAGCAATATTATTAATATTGTTGTCTACTCAAAGCAATATTATTAATAATGCTGTCTGCCGAAATAGCTTACATCATTATTAAGTAGACAGCAACATTAATAATACTGCAATATATAGCCTATTAAAAATCCAGGCAGCTGTACCAAAATAAAATAGCTTTGCCACTTGCACTCTTATTCCAAACATGATCCTCGATCCATGTGGGATGCGCAATCCAAACAATGTTGTTGTCTCATCAAATCTCATATGCAGAGCCTTTATTTCCTAATGCTCATGCTCAACGGAAAAAAAGGCTCCAGAAAACTACATTATTTCCTACCTCGTGATTGGTTCCAGAGATAACAAAGGAAGAAACCAGAATTAAAAATTACTTTGATACAAAATGGAGATTCTGAGCAGCTAAGCAGAAATATTGCACATTAACTGGATTGTATGAAAAAATATTATAACAACAACTTGTATTTGGTAATTCAATTTTATTTCCTTTGTTAGGAAAATATTTTACATTACAGTTTAATTTGAATGTAAATAATTCAAAACTCAAGGAGTACAATTTGAAAAACACACACAGATAGTTCAATAATTTGTTGCCGTTGTGAACTACAGAACCAAGTGTTAAAGATATGTAAGTTTAAGAAGGATCGAGCAGGGGAAAAAAGTGTTTAGGGTTAGGTACATACACTTACGATATGCTGTATCCAGTTGGCAACGCAACTAAACAATCGTTTTAACCCAACTAATATATAAATAATGGCTCCATTTTGTCCTTTCTGAGCTATCTTCAAAGCCCATCCTATTGAGAGCAATGGGCATTCATAAAGACCTCAGGGCATAACAGTCTACCCTTTTCTTTTTGTCAGTTGGTAGGCCTAACTTCTGATTTAAATTTGATAATGCGCATGTGCGAAATAGCCAGAATCTGGCTTTCAGTCAATGGAGTTTTCCAGAGCCTATATATTTCGTTGAGTATGCGCAGTAAGAGTAAAAGGCTCTGGGCACGAGATTGTCTCAAAATGTTTTTGTATATTCTATTTCAAAGAGAAATCCTAAATTATTCTACATGAAGGAAAATAATGGGCTAGGACATTGAATAGTAGTTATATATAACAGTTACTTTGGCCAGCAGGACTATGCCTACAGCTGACTGCCTCATATCTAATATTGATGCCAGCCTCATTAACTATTTAATACATATTTCATTTCTCATTACTAAATTATTATACTTCGTTTTAGAAAAAAACTTACAAATACCTTTATTTGTTTTCAACATCATTGAAGCACTGAATGCCAGCTCGTCTTCAGGGTTTTCAACAGATGGCTACAAAAGAACAGTATACACTGAACAAACAAAACTTACTGACTAATATTTATTTTAGAGATTTATTGCATACCTGATCATCTGGACCCCAAGCATTACTGTATCTTAGAGAAGGTACATGCCAGACAGATAACATTCCTGATATATGAACTGCAGCAAGCTTTGTTTTATCAGGTGAAAGAGAAGTATGGAAAATACCATCCTACAACAAATGGAATTTAAAATTGCTAGAACCAATTGCAACTGTGCAGAGCAGAAAAACATCAAGGCCACAACTTTCTATTTATTTCCACAAGAGAATGATGATGGCTGTCTAGTTGTTTTAATGTTACATCAGGGTCAAATTACAATTCTCTTACAGTCCAGGTTTCTGCTAGGCTCCACTACCCAAAGTTGGAATGTATTGTTTTCATTCTATATTTTAATAGTTCTCTTGTCTAACTGTCTTAGTGGCCCCAGTTACAGTAGTTACACTGTAAGAGCGTGCTTACAAAATGTAGAACATAAAAAAGGATATAGTTTAGGAGATATCCTTTAAACCAAAGGCCAAAAGAGTTCTTCTGCTCTGTCAACAACCTTTGGACTGATAAAAAGTCAGGGCAAAGCTAATTTACAGATCTAATCCTGAAATTTAGCATGTTAGGAGTTAAAGCATAAAACCTAAATGAAAACCCTCAAATCAAAGGAAAAATCAAGCAAACTGTCAGCTCACATGGGACCCCAAGAGGCAAGTACATCACTAATACACTACCTTTTATTTGGTATATTAAAGATGTTGTAAAGTTAGCTTCAGTAATATTTGATACCTTTCCTGCTGCCGAATGGAATAATGAAAGCTTCGAGATCCTCTTAAACATATCAGAACCAGCCTTGAAAAAAATAAGAGCTAATGGTGCATTAAGGAAACCATGATATGATGAAGAATGAGAAATATTTGGTTTAGCAGGATTTATTTATTTATCCAGTTTTCATAGTACCTGAATATCAATATGGTTATCTTCTATTTGCTTGTAGTAAGGAAAGCCAGACAGTATTCTCCATGCAGATAAACCACAGTCTAATGCTGATGGTACTTCTTCTGTTGATTATGATGAAATCACAACAAACAGCCATTAAATGGTTGGCAGCTGGTCAACGAACTGCTGTTAAACAGTTGAGAAATGCAGCTGTGAAACAAGTGTTCCAATGATCATGTCAATGTGTAGCTGGGACCCATGTTATATCATTTTTAATGTGCGCCTGTATTTTTCATAATATAATATAATATAATATAATAATATTTATAAGTCATTCAATTAAATAAATTGGACTCCTTTACTGACACAAATACTGGTTTCAACCATTATTAATAGTAGATCCTTATGCCAAGTTGGAGATGGCTGTCACAGAAATTGCAATAGCAAGAAAATGGCCTAATACTAACTGCCAACATTGGTTGACAGGACATCTGGGGTACTGGTGTTGTGTTTTACCACAAAAACACATATGTACTGACAAGTTATACGTAATTTAGCTTAAGCTTACCTAGAAAGGTATCCCCATGTCTTTCAGCAACACTGCCAATAACTAGCAACTTGAATTGGGCGATATATGTCACACAGTACACACCATGGTGTAAGATATTGGTAAACGAAAATGTATGATTTTCCTGGTAGCCATTGGTTGGGCTGAAAAAGAAATCTTAAAATTCAATAACCTGTCCAAAAATGTTTCAATAAAACACTTAACCACAATCTGCTGTAGTATGAGTACTTTTATTCATTTTACCTGACCAGATAGTTGGTTAGAGTACCATCATAATTTATTACCAAGAGCTCTGCAGACCTGATAGATAAACTCATATTAAATTAAAAACATTACACATTTGGTATACAATTTGATTTTGTTTTTTTGTATTAGAAAAAGCATTATTTCTTTGTCGTTCTCTGACAACAATGTCAAGTCAGCAAAAACTAATAAACTAATATAAATTGTTTGTTATCAGACATAATTTGTTTTTCTTAAAAATTGTGTAACAAACATCAACCTTTCTGATGTTGATGCATTGGCAAAGAAGTTATTTTTTATCTTACCATTGTGGGCTGTTCTTGTGGTCTATAAAAACTAAACCAGAAACTGCCATACTAAGGTTAGATGGAAGACTTACTGATCCTGTCAAACACTGAAAAACAACAATTACTTTATGTACTAGATATCCAACATATAGTACTAGACCTTTCTGACAGAAAGTGGACTGCTGTGAGCTGTAATATGTACACGGACAGTCTATTGCTGATGGTGTTGTAAGTCACTGAACTGAAATGAAACTTAAATAGCAAGTGAGCTGAACTAAAGACATTATGAAGTCTTCCTTTCAAGATGATATTGCTTAGAATGGTGGTGTATATTCAGCTTCATTATCTATTGCATCAAGTTTGCATGTGTGATGAAAGTTTGTACTGAGCTAAAATCTCTGAAATCCCTCAGGACTTTTGTATATTATTTGAATATTTCCCCCCTCCCTCCCCCCTGGGTGGTCACTGCAAATTATTTTCAATCACCATAACCAGCCATTTCGAACTTTGGAAATTTATTTCTCGTCACAGCATGGACAGAAAATGAACTATCAAACTATAAATTCAATGATTAGACTGATTCCATAAGTCATAGTTTTCACTCCTATGTGGGTTGAGGTTCACTCAGCTAACAACTTATCTCACTTTTACTAATTTAAGAGGCTCATGTATATTTAATTAGCCAGGAGCAAAATTCCCTCCAAGCTGTTAGAAGGTTTATATATTTTTAGCGTTTCCACGCTTTCTGTCTACTAATTGTCTATTAAATATAAAATAATAAAGTTACATTTCAAAGGAATAGAATAAAACATGCAGAGTTATGGTAAGAGTTTATTGAGCTCACAAATGTAGGGTCAAATGTAACAACATTTGAATAACACATACGATAAGCAATCTACAAATCAATAACAAAATTGCTTCCATTCATTTAGAAGATAGAATCAATCCAGGAAATATAGATATTAAGTAGAGATCAATAAGATTGTTTAAGTTTTATTGATTAAGTTTGTTGTTTTGTTGTTTTGACTCCATCAAGCTCTTTAAATCATACTTCGAAGACAGGGAAAACAGAGTGAGAATTGGAAACTACACTAGCGACTGGAAATTAGTAAACAGAGGATGTCCACAGGGTTCTGCACTGGGACCAGCCCTTTGGAACATATTCCAAAACAATCTGTTCTATGAGGAAATAAAATCACAACTTTCAATGTATGCAGACGACCACCAACTCTACTCATCACACAAGGAAATGAATGAGGTTATTAACTCTATAGAACAGGATGGTAGTAACACCGCAGATTGGTACAGACGGAACTATTTGAAAGGCAACATCAGTAAATACAAAGCCATGGTAATGACCAGAGACAAACACGTACAAGATGCAAGGAACGTTGTTATAGGCAATTTTAACATCAGTCAGGAAGATAAATTTAAACTGCTAGGAGTGACCCTGGACAAGGAATTGATATTTACAGACCATATATCATCTATTTGTTCTACAACAAGCAAGAAGATAGGAATCCTCACACGGTTACGTAAACTAATACCCATCCACGCGAAACTGCAGATTTACAAGTCAGCCATTCTACCTCACTTTGATTACTGCAGTCTAGTCTGGCACTTTTGCAAAGCAGGCGACAAAAATAAACTAGAGCGAATCAACGAAAGAGGACTGAGAGCTGTATACTGCGACTATGAGTCACCCTACGAAGAACTATTGAAGAGAGCAAAGCTCACCACATTGTACAACAGAAGACTCCAGAACATTGTGATCTTCATGTATAAAATCAAAAATAAGTTATTACCACGAACTTTAATTGACTTATTTAAATCACCCACGCATAAATATAATCTAAGGAACATAGACTTTTCATTGCCTAGCTATAGCACTGTAAAGTATGGGAGAAATAGCCTAAGGTATTTTGGACCACACTTATGGTCTAAGCTTAGTACTTCGTTAAGATCATCGCCATCCCTTCAAGCATTTAAGAAAGGAATAAGAGTTTCAGACCTGACTAAGTTGATAAAGTAACACTCGCTTCAATCATATTAATCTATCTATTTACTCTTACTATGAGAACTGAGTGAGTTCAACAAATATCGAAACTATATCTATATTTATTTATCTATTTTTTTTTTTTTTTTTTTTTTAATTTTATTTAACGGAATCATATTTATATTTATATTTCATAGACTTATATCTACCTATATATATATATATATATATTTATATTTACATTTATATTTATATTTACATTTATATTTATATTTATATTTAAATTTAAATTTTATTTACTGTTTATATTATCATTTACATTTCTAGTATTATGTTATAGTCTCCCCGATTAGTAGGGTACTTGTGCCCGGCTAGAAGATAGAGACTTAAATAAAGTTATTATTATTATTATTATTATTATTATTATTATTATTGTTGATAGCTCAATGGTTATTCAAAGCTAGCACTTCTTACACTGCAATAACTTCTTGTTTCTTACAAACGACTTACTTCATGCATCTTT
The DNA here is from genome assembly GCA_011057435.1 of Actinia equina. NCBI lineage: Eukaryota > Metazoa > Cnidaria > Anthozoa > Actiniaria > Actiniidae > Actinia > Actinia equina. The sequence goes on along the minus strand of WHPX01000891.1, from coordinate 23,790 downwards.
CAGCCTTTAACTGAAATATCTTAATCATTCAGTCAAAAATCAAAAACAAAAACAATTCAGTTTCAAATTCCGTTGGAAGGTAAACATGTACATATCCAATACCTCCTTGTAGTGCTTGCTCAATTGCTTGTTCTGAAATGACTTCCATCTTATCTTCTGATTATATGAACTGATTTCATGAGACAGTGAAAATGGCAGCAAAACAAACATAACCAAACTCTTGAACAGGGAATTATTTTGGTCCATAGGACACCTTTTGTGATTGGCTAAAAATTTTCAAAATATATAACGAGCGACATGATTGGAGGTCACTCTATAGTGGTAACGTCAATCAAAATGAAACAAGCAATGACTTAGTTGGTGTGTGAGCCATATCCAGAATCAACAGGAGAGCGAAAACACAGAATTATGGAATCAGTCTAATTTAATGATATATCTTTTGATAAAATAAATTTAAAAGTTTGATCTTTAAATGTTGAAGTTTTTGAGTATGCATATTTTCAAAGCCTTTGAAATTGTAAATGTAATCTCATCAAATATTCAGTGACCTTAAGATGTTAATTAGCTTTGTACTTGGGCTACGTGTGACTTGCACCTGAAGCCTCAGTTAATGGGGGCAAAACAAATTAACTTTTTTTTAATTAGAGATTTCTTCTGGCATATAGATTTGCAGGAAGTCCAATATTAGTTTAGCAATAATTTTCAATCAATTAAACTATTAAAGTGATCAATTCATGTAATATAAACTAATGTCATTGTTGATAAATAGCATAGTTGAAGATTTGTGTCATTCTAAAATTTGGCCACATGAGTGCCTAACAATGTATGTGATATGAGCATGTACATGTATGTATTACCTGTGGAATAGTAAAGAGAAGTTCACCACCAAGATCAAACACGGCAACTTCTCCCCAACTATAAAAGAAATAATCAAAGCAACAAACATCATAACAAGTTGAAAGTTATATTTGCACTTTTGCCTCAGGTCTGTGGAATTTGTTCCACATTGCTCATTAATATTAAAATATACACAAAAACAAGCAGAATTGAACATCTTTAATAAATCTTGTTTTTAATGATGAATATGATTTGTTCACTTTAGATACTGACACTGATATTCTCTGCTGTTTCGTATGATATGAAATATTTTGAATCAAGGTCATGTTGTACAAATGGACAAAAGCGAAATGTTGTCCTGTCTGACGTCGTCCAACCTAACTCGGTCAATAAGCATTTTTATCATATGACCAATTTTCATGCAAGAAAGGATAAAAAAACTCTGCTAAAATAGAGTAATATAGCAGGCATAAACAAGGAGGGTTGGACATGTTCTTTTGCCTACATCAACCATTGAGCCCCCATTCACATTACTTTTTCCAAAGATTTTATTACAATATGATAAATATCCATGTCTCTTCCCTAATGAGCCATTGCAATGCGTTTATATATAATTTCCTTGGTTGATGGCAAAAGGGGTAAGGGTAGGACATTTTATTCTTGACATAATTAAAGGGAAGAGACATTCTGTATGTTTTCAGTGTGTGAACAGAGATATACGTACCTATATGAACAGGCCAGCATTGAACAATCCTGACTCCAAGCTAATTGCCGCCACTGTGGTAAAGTATCTCTTTCAACTAGTACAAAAACCAAAATTATGGAAAAAATCAGTTAAATTGCATGACACAAAATACAATAATTGAGCACTGCTATGTAGTAAAAACTTACCAGGACACTTTGCAACTACACTATTAAAATCATCCTTTAGAGACCTTGACAGTAAAAAAAGTTATAAAGAAAAGTTGGTCAGAGCAATTAAATTTCAATATAATACTCAATCTCCTTAATGGGATGAAATGCAAGTATTACCTTATTTCTATGCACTGTTCTTGTAACACAGCCAAAAGATTTCCATCACTGTAAACATGCACCACAGTATAGAAAATAAAAAGCTGTTTTGACTGGATTCCAGTCTAGTTTTAATAGTGTACTTCATTTTCTATCAATTACTATGTGCATAATCATTGTATAAATGCTACCACCTATCACCCTTATTTTTTTATATCGCAATATAAACTATTTTAAGAAACGTGTCCAAAGAAGTTTTTGATTCTGATGCTTCTTTCTATTTTTGTCGAGCGGTCAAAAGTGTGAAAATAGGCATTTCTTTGACTGGCTGCGTAAAATGATAACCTAGAGGACTGGGCTGTGACGTAAGAGGAGTAAGTTGGGTCTAGATGTTTCCTCATTCTCTCTAGATTTCACTAGTATTTATGACCAATTTGCCGTTTTTTACGCTTTCAAAAGACCTCATATTTCTGGTGAAAGGATGTTAATTACTTCAGACTTCAGGGATGATATTATTTTTGAATTATTTTAAGAAAAAGAAAAGCAGTGAGAAGTTAAACGCAACCTAGGGAAAACCTAATATTAGGCTGTCACGCTCAGAATCAAGTGTAATAAATTAGCTTCAAAAACTTATAGATTTCACATATAGTAACTCTGAGTACTACATGTACCTACACCCTTTAAGTCATAGATTTTTTAGCATTATTCTTATTAATATCTCATGTATTTATGGATGAATATGTTAGTCAATGACGCACAAAATTCTTCCAGGTCGTTTCCAAATCAGAAACATCAAATATAAATAACAGAAACAATGAAATAACTCCAGGTAGTTCACAAAATCTTTTTCATTGTAGATGGCTTAACAGTTTTCAAAATATCTAAACATGAATTGCATCATATATTTATACTGTAGTAGTTCAGTCGAGGAACTACATGTAAGGGTGCGTGACACTTCGTATCATCAGTCTACTGTTGTTCTGCAGGTCAATATGGTTTCACTTCATAGTCTAATATAATATTTTCTATTCTATCAGTTTTCTATCCTGTCTCACAGTATCTAGCCATACCTATCTTTAAAGATAAAATGATCGTCTATCAAGGGAAATTCAATAAAGGTAAAAAATCTGAAGAGCATTCTAAGGTAGCAAATAATTAAAATATTGTGAATAGTAGTCTAGTATTATTGTGTTAATCGTACGGGTATTTTGTCTCAACCATTCATTACAGCCCTTTTAGCATTGTACTAAATACTTCTTAAGAGTTTAATAACCACTAAATTGTTACCACACTCACCAAAACTGTTTGATTCTTTAATAAACCGGGAATAAATTCCCGATCTGGAGCGAAGACGACTCAGTTCAAGCAATCGCAAGTAAAATGTTACCTGTTATCAACTTCGGTTCCCCATAAGGACTTAGGAATTTCCAGGTAGGAATTTCTATTTATGCTGCTGTACTTTTAGTGTATTTACTAAGGTTTTGACAAGTCTTATTCCCAGCCAATGAGATAATATTTGTGATCGGGTCGGAACCCCTTCACCTCGCTTGCTTTGCTAGGTTGTGTTCGCTTCACTAATATACCAGTAAATTAGGCTATGAATCCCAATGAGAACTGGAAATGGAATCTTTAGATAATGAACTTCCTCATAGAAGCCCAAGAAAGTAGTTAAAAGGCCATTTAGGATTTCTAAAAAACCCCAAGAAACGCAAGGACGTTTTCAGTATCCCATACATTTCTTTGTAAATCAAGAAGAGCGTGTTGCTCCTTCTACGTCACTAGCCCAGTCTCCTCTCTCGCTCGGTCATATTTTGAAACCTTCCTATTTTCTCACTTTTGACCGCTCGAAAAAAAATAGAAAGAAGCGTCAGAATCAAAAAATTCTTTCGACACGTTTTTTAGAATAGCTTATATTTCGATATAAAAAAGTAAAAAAATAAGGGTGATAGGCACTTTAAAACTATAAATACAAAGCACTTTGTAATCCTATGGTATTATAATTACAGTTGCATTTTCTACCTTGAAAGTGCTATACTCCAACCACTATTTCCACTCACAATCCTGTATAACTGGGCTGGGATTCCATTGATCATAGAAGAACCACTTCAGAAAAGAAATATATAAAATAGCATGATTATAACTGTAAATGCAGATGTTCTTTCATAATTGCTATGAGAATTTTCAGTTTTACCCCAACATTTGTTGACATAGCTACTACAAGAACAACATTTGAAACAACATTTGAGCTTGAGGACCCTTTTTCCAAAATTATGGCAGACTTAGATATGTAAAGGTTTGTTTTCTTTAGCAATACAAGTTACTTAGCTTTACACATATATCTAGTATTCCATCCTAGTGCATAAATGATGATGTCACACTTACCTCACTATGTTCTCCATTCCTTTGAAAATCCATGTTATGGAATCTAAATTTTAAAGAAATGTTTTCATCTCTAAAACAGTATAAAATACTGATGCTCTGAAGTCATTCAGATATACAATGCTAAGGGAAATCAATAAGAACAGTTGGCATACACTGCTAATGCTCTGCCTCTTACAAATGTGACCCAGGTTAGATTCCTGGGCTTATGTGCAAGTGTTAGTAGAGCTTTTTGCTAGTTCTCTAATGTGATTTGAGAGATTTTCTTTGGGTTGTGAGGAACTAACATTATTCTATGCCTCAAAAATTGAGAATTTGATGTGGCTAACATCTGGAAAAATCCAGAAAATAGCAAATTCAAATTCCCCTGGGGTCACCCACCCCCTCCCCCCATTCTGGGGGCAAACCATTGATGAGGGCATAACTCATTTTATCAGCTGCTTTATCAGGTGGATTGTAAAATTTTTCAGGCTTTCTGTCATCCACCATGGAGTAGTAAATGCCATTAGATTTATAGAACATTACTCAGTCTTACTTTGAGTGACAGTCCAGCATTTTTTTGGAAGAGATCCACGCAGCTGATCAGATCCTGGTTTCTTCTACGACCAAAAATACAGCTTTTATTAACAATCTAGTTTACAAAAATGAAGCACTGATCAAAGTGATGCAAAGACATAAGAATAATATAATCTAAATAAAAAATAAACTCTTGCAATTCAAACGCTTTTACTCACTTAATTGTAAGCATTTCAAGATGATTCTTATATGATAGATAAGATATAGTAATAAATAATAAAAGAAGCATATTAACCATGAATTTTTTTGCCACGTAAGATCAATCGCAACGAGAAAAATAAATGGCAGATTTATTTCTAGTACACAATATTTTCCTTGACATTCAATTTAAGGAGAGAGATATTGTCACTTCATCATACCAAAATTTCTCCTTCCAAAGGCCACTCTGCGTTGACAAGAAGATCGTAAAGAATAGAATCTCCCTTTCCTGCCCCCCCGGCAGCCATCTTGGATTAGGCTTCTTAGTGGAAAGCCACAGTGGACTGGAAACAAAATTATTACGATATGTTAACGAAGATGTTACGAGTGATTACGAAAATAAATCGATTCAATAGTGGTCGTGCATTTTGATTGGCTGCTTATGTATGCGAGAGCAGCAAAAGACAATAAAGCGCCATTCTTGAATTTTCTGTTCTACTGGCCCTTGTAAAAACACGATCATTTTCCAAGCCTCGTAAGTAAAATGATTGCACAGGAGTACTTTACTTCTTTTCGTTAGTGACACAGTCTTCAATAAACTTATTTTTTTCCAAGGTCAGTTCAAGTTTGACACAACATGGCTTCGGTTACTTCAATACGCTCTTGTGTTGATCAAGAGAATTCACAACAAGCTTTAAGAGTAAAGAATGGAGTGCAAGGTACTAGCTTCACTTTGTTCGTGCTACACTTTATTATTTTAATGCTAACCTTTACTTCTCTTCTTATAATCACAGCAAGAAGTTTTGGACAAGTGAAATCCTTTAATTCTACGGGTAATAATGCTCCTCTTGCTACACCACGGCGTGCCCTTGGGGATGTTGGCAACACTTTAATGACTCCAGGAAATGTGACTAAAAAATCCTCTTTGCTTAAGCCTAGCCATCAAAATAATCTTTTGCAATCAAAAACTCCTGGTGCTAAAAAGATGACTCATAGCACCCCCCATGGTAAAGCGTTGTCTAAGCAGATCGGTTCGTTATCGCTAAAGCAAAACAAGAAACAAGCCTTTAAAGTCAGAGGTGACGTATCAACAAGTGACAAGAGCTCAGCTCTCGTGGAGAAAGATTATTTCAAAAAAGAAAATATGGTTCCATTCACCGACGAAGGTAATAGTGAATACCAGTAAATATTTTCTTTATCTACAAACTGCCAATTATGTGTACATTAACAATAACTTAGGATAATTGTTGTATGGCTTAATCTGCAACTTTTAGCAAAATGCCGGCTACTGGTAGTGAAAAGTGCTGGTCTCGAAAACCAAAACAATGGTGCCTAACTCGCATTTTAAAATCTTGAAACCTAATTTTAAAATTGTTTCTTTCAAATTATTTGAGCAATTAGTATATTTAGACTAACCCTAACTCAGGTTCTTAAAGGGGGGGAGGGGGGTCCCAGATCACAATTGGCCCTTTGCAGTTAACAGTCACGTGTCTGTACTGGTGAGCAAAATGTTTTATTTCATTTAAAATTGTCGATTCTTTTTAGCTACTTGTAAAGAACTGAATATAATGATGTGTAACCAGAGTTTTACAAAATACAGTTTTATTACAATCTCTCAAAACAGGTTGTAGAAAATTTGTTTGCTCACCAGTATATTTCATACCATGGGAATCAAAATGTTAATTCATTCGCTCTCAGGGAATTAATCAGCATGTGATTACAGAGCTGCAAAGGGCCTATTTTGTCATGAAATCCAGCATCCCACCACATTGATATTATAAGTGATGACCATATTTAACATATTCTAATACATTTGAATTTTTCATTTATTTATGAATGTATTCACATTTTGATGAAAATTAGAAAGCAAAATTCCACATTCCAGACATTGAATGAGGCATACCCTGAGTATGAGATCACAATGGTGATTTGGAACTTTAAACTGGTGTATTAGACCCACAGCCCAAATGGTCTACAGTCAATTGTCCATTAAGACAAAGGCCAAAATTGGCTATTGACTGGTAGACCATGACAGTGAGAGGTGTAAAAATTTTAGCTACTAATTGGTATTTAAAAATGGACACAAACAATTTAGGAATAGAGTGAAAGCATTTAACCTGTGCAATAAGAAAAAACAAGTCAACACATAACGAATGGAAATATGGCGACCAATTAGAATAACTATTGTTCTGCACTGACAAGCGATTGACTAGCCTTGTGTTCACATGTAAACATAAAAGCATTTTCACATGTATAGGAGGCTAGTCAGTGCAGAACAATAGTTATTTAAATTGGTCACCATATTTCGATTCGGTGTATAGTAGACACAAATAGACACAAACAAAAACAATGGAATTAGGGTCTCTAAAGGGTATTAGTGTTATATCTATTTCAATGGTTTAATGACTTCACTCTTTAATAGGTAGAAATAATTTAGTTATCACGCTTTCACTACCATTGGTCTATCACTAAAAGACCACTAGTAGCTCAGCCAATCAGAGTGCAGGATTTTTCATAGACCATTGATAGGTTTATAGGTAATGAAACATAGACCATTTGGACTTTGAGTCTAATTGTTAATTAAAATTTTTGAATTTTAGAAAATCAACTTTGAAAGTCATAACATAATAGGCACTTTGCAGGACCTGGTCTTGTAGGTGACACTAATGCCCAAAAATTGAGCTCTACTGACAAAATCATAGGCATATTTAGAAAGAGCAACATGACAATAGTACTTTGATTTTTTGTTTTGTTAACACATATAAATAAATTACAAAAATATTTATAACAGAATTACTATGACAGAGTTAAGTCAGGCCGTATGGGAAAATATTTGGCTCAGGGTGATGCTGAAGGGACCGAGCGCAGCAAGGGCCGTACAAATAACCGAGAGGCAAATATTTTCCTGGACGGCCCGACCTAACTCAGTCAATAAGCATTCTATCATATGACCTTTACAAAAAGAAAAATAATAAAATAAAAGAAAGAAAGAAATAGTAAATAAAAGCTAAAAAAGAGAAAGCGTGCGGATTCAGGCAGGGCCGTACAGATTCATACGGCCCTGCTTGCTCAAAGCCGCCCGGGTCATATGATAATATGTACTTATTAACTGAATTGGAGGGCCGTATGGGAAAATATTTGGCTCAAGGTGATGCCATACGGACCAAGCACAGCAAGGTCAGTACAAATGACCGAGAGCCAAATATTTTCCTGTACGGCCCAACCTAACTCAGTCAATAAGCATATTATCGTATGACCCTAAATAAAGAGGATATTTTAAAAGTTGCAAATTATGTCGATACGGTCGCAGGTTTCGAGCAGGGCCGTACGGATTTGTAACCATAATAAGCATAATTTCTAACCATGTGATAATAATAATCTTATGTGAAAGAGTGAAGAAGAAATATAAACAAAAAAGGAAAATTAGATGTGAATTGTTGTTGAAGAAATTAAAAAAACTTCCAAGTTGACATTGAAACACTGCTGGCCAATTTTTTGGAAATGAAATATTTTGCAAGGCATTTTGTCAAATTGTCAAGGGTCTATAATTGAAGATGAAAGACCATTAATAGAGCCAAAAGAATGAAACCCTTTACAGTAGGTTACACAAAATAGAGCTAATGTTACTGTAATTGTATAATTTGATTGCAGAAGGACCACTCCCCAGAGGCCCAGCAATTGACACTATACTGAAGAATGTCAGCCAGCTATACAGGGGATGTCTACAACCTGTAACTAACCCAGGAGTCAGCCTTGAAAGTGATGTTCTGAAAACAGGAGATGATGCATATACAAGACCAGAAACAGGTAGAAATGATAGCAGTATTTAAAAAAACACCTTACAGTCTTTCATTTGAGCTTTCTCACTTTGTACATTACATGTAAAGTCACATTTAAGCCCAACAGGATGCCTTCCTGATTTGAAAGTCCTCATAAGATGAATAAGAACAGCATTTACAATTCTTTCATAGCTCTTTTCTTTGATGAGATATCTGCCATTGAAATTATGACATCATCCAAGGTACCTAGTAAAAAGTCAAATTACAGAATAGATTTGATGATTTGACTTTTTACTGTACCTATGATGATGCCACCACGTCGTAAACCTATATTTGCACATCTCCACAAAGGAATGAGATATCAAAGAATATTATATGTAGTATAAACCCTAACCCTATATGCATTTTAACAATCTTTTTTTTTTATAGATTCATTTTTTAATTGGTTTGAATTTGCTAATGACCTGAGCGATCTCACAAGTAATGTTCCAAGCAGTTCTATGGAGAATGTAGAATTACCACCTATAGACACTGATTTGTCTGGTCTTGGATTGCCATAGTTCTGCAATTGTTTTTATAAGGATTTATTGTGCAAATTGTATAAAATATGTTATTGAAACTAATCATCAAGAAGGCTTGAAAGGATTTTCCTTAACATGCTATTGCAAAGACCCTTTCAATGGCTTCAAATATGTTATCTATTTTAATGTACTATTATTGTAGCATTGACATATATTATGATCATTATATTTAGCAAGTCATCTGAAGTTCTGGCTATTTATCTGACTTGCGTATTATCATTAAAATTTGCAAAACTGTTTAGAAAAGTTCCTGAGTATTCAATGTTGTCATTACAACACTGCATATTACACCCTTGAAATTTTCAAAGCAGTTATATTTTTGTTCATTTAGCTTAAAATTGTCTTTTGTAGTAATTTTTTTCTAAATAAGTCACTGAATAAAACAGTTTTAGAGTACCTGTAGTTTTTATTGTCTGGTATAATGTAGTGCAGTTATTATTATATATTGTAGGTGTCACTTGCATGGATAACCATGCACAACTAATAGAATAATAAAATTGAAAAAGAATCTGATAAATCATCACTCTCTGTAAGAGGATTAAGATTTCCAAAGGTTTATACACTACCACTACATTCACTATTTATGTACTATTTGCAGCACACAACACTTAAACTCACATATTGATTTGTTTAGAGGGAGGCAAACTGTAGTAAAAACCAGTGTGGCAAGTCAGAGACAACAACAAATCAAAGCAACTCAAATCACATGTGGCTAGGCTGGGAATGAAATAACTAAGCGAATTGCTTCTGCTTAATATTAAATGATTCCAGTGAAGAGTTTCATGCATGAGTATTAAAAACTGGTTTTGCAAGGAATTAACATAGACACTGAAGTCATGGTGGAAGCTAGAGAATTTCACCATCATTATTATTCATTATCTAACAAAAAAAAAAAAAAAACAGATTTTTGCATGCTCTGTAAAATAAAGCACAGTTTTTAACCAATCAGGGTTTATATACTATCCTTACTATATAATAAAAGATAATAAAGTGCAAATGATAATAATCCACGAAACCCTATAATTACTAAATAGTACAAAATAGTGGTAATTAAGGTGGCTCCACTGGGTTTTTATCCGCCCGATACCATGCAACTTTAAATCACAAATACTTGGACGCAAACAATCCAATACTAAAAAGTTTCTTTAGAGGTTTCAAAGGAAAGATGAAATTTTCGGATGAGCATGTTTTTACTGGAATCGGAATTAATATAAGATTGCTGTTAAGCATTGGTGCATTTACTTCATTGCCTATTTTCTCCATTTTTTGACCTAGGTTTTTAAATTGCTTTTGAGATATTGGAGGATAAGCAATCTGCTCAAGGTACAGAAAATTTGAAGAAAATCTGTATGAGCTTTTCGAGAAATTTCATATTGAAGTTTTAAAGTATAAAAAATTTTCAAAAACAAAACATGTTAGTAACTTTGTGGAAAAGTAGTTTATTTTCTCAGTTTTGTGTTCCTAATTTTATCTAAAGAAGTTGGTAAATCACTTTGGAATAATGGTTAAAAATTGTATAGAAATCGTACCATGTGATATTTCAAAATATTAGGTCGACTTAAATTGGGTATGAGCCGTATTTTTGGACTATTGTGTTATGTTAATTAACATGCTCCTAAATTCAAATCTACTCGATGAATTTTTTATGAATTTAGTCAATATTGACTGCAATATATAGGCTACGAGATGTCAAAATTTCATTTTCATTGAATTATTTTAAAGCTTTCAAACTTTAATCCGCCTCGAGAACTGTACAGGACGGCGATTTTCTTTAGCCCTTGTTTATTTGATTTTTCATTGCTATTGTCCTCTTTTTAGATAAAAACTTCTTTAGATAAAATTAGTAGTACCTAGTAGTAGGACTATGACGCTGACCCGGGGGGGTACTCCCCTATATTTGCTATACGGATATGTGCCGCCCTTTAGGGTATGGTTTTTCGGCTTTTGGGTCTGGGGTAGAGTATCATTTTTTGACATTTTGTCTGGGGTAGGGTATCATTTTAGTCTGGGATAGGGTTAACGATTTGGTCATTTTTGTCTGGCAAATAGGCTATGCTTTCTGCCAACAATGCTAGTAAATGTTGTTTGCAATCGATTGTAAAACCGTATTTTCCGTATTTTAGTTTTGGATAGGGTGTACAATTTTTAGTTTTAGTCTGGGGTAGGGTATGTAAAATCAAAATTTTAGGTCTGGGGTAGGGTCAGGGTTTTGAGGTCCTGGCGGCACACCCCTACCCAAGTTGGGGGTGGTAGTACCCCCCCCCCCCCCCCCGGGGATGCTGACTATAAAGCTTTAGACAATCCTCAATGTATGTCAGGACTTTATCCTTAATATATTTATAAGCTAGACAACATTTAGCTATTTTGGCTTCTTCATAAAAGGGAAGCCACTGTAATTCATTTTAAAAAGTTTAATGCTAGAGACCTGATTACAAATTACCCTAGCTGCTCTCTTTTGCAGTTTAAAGGGGCACTTGGATGAAAACACCCCAATTTTTGAAAGTCCGAATAATTGAAGTATTAGAAGATAATATTACTCAATTACAATTATAAAAATCAGATTAGTGAAAATTTTAGTCTGGGTGCTATTGAGATATTTTGGGTTAAAAGCAGAAGGAACAATAGGGTTGAGTAAATGACGTCATTTACTCACAATTTATAAGCTGAATAAAATTGATCATTTTTTTCCGCGACTTTTGACTGTGAAGGAAACAGTCATGTTGCTTGACTACTATATAGGCCATATAGATAAGTTTAAACAAGTTCCAAGTCATTTCCAATTTTCATTGATTTTCATCCAAGCGCCCCTTGAAGAACACGGCCTAGATTTTCCTTATCACAGTATAGTACTAACATAATTCAATACTGATCTAATCATAGTATTAAAATATAAAACCCTTTGTTTCATGGGTAAGCAAGGTCTTATTAAATATGCCAATAAATATGCTGATAAAAACGATTCTTAAACTAAGGTGCAGCATTTAAATTATTAATGCCTCAGTTGCAGCGAAGACTCTGAATGAGGTAAGAGATGCTTATATTTACGCGTAGAAAATGCTTATTTTCGTAAGCATTAGTTTAGATAAACTCTTAAAAAGACTGAACTTAAAAAGTATAGTGCATGAGGTAATGCATGAGGTAGTGCATGTACCAGTGTGCATGCAATTTATCCCGAGTTTCCTTCCTCGATCTTTTGTTTAATTAAGAACAAAAGAAATTTTCGACAAAAGAAGTCAAGAAATTGGGAATAAAATCGTATGCGCACTGAAAAAGATTCTTAAGCTATCAACTGGCTTATTGTCTCAACATCTCGTTGGAATTTAAATGGTCTTCGTATAAGGCGCAGATTCAAATTTTTGCCTCAGTTGCACTAGCGCGCAAAGACTTAGGATTAATGAGGTAAGACTTTCTTATTTTACGCGTAGAAAATACTTATTTTTGTAAGCAGTACTATGTTTTGTGCCTCAAAATGTGTCCTGTGTGCGAGGTAAACCGATTCGTTCAAGTCGCCTACTATACCAAAGCATAGTTAATAGACGTCAAACCAAACGCAAACATGGTTTTATGTTTATGCGTAGAAAATTTATTTTTGTAAGCATTACTGTAGAAGCTCTTAAAAAAGATTGAAATTAAAAAGTATAGAGAGATGGATACTTAAACTCAAAACTAATGTGACATACACAGCAGAAATACTCGCTTCAGTAATCTAAATCTGAGCTGCCAGAGACATACAGAGGAAACAGTAGTTGGACGTACATTTGCTGTGAGATCGATTAAAGAATGGACTATTTACCAAAAGACATGAAACTTTCCAGAGAGTAATATTAAGACTTTTAAAAACAAACTTTGTAATGATATTTTACCTTTAAAAAAGTGATCAAATTTTCATGCAGTTTTAAATTCTTAAGTAATCTTTATTTATCCATTTATTTATCGATTGATGGATTGATTGATTGATGAATAAGCCTGAAGCGAGATGACGTTTTACCCCCGACTCTATACCATAATAGTTTTTAAAAGTCTTTCATATTAAAATTTTTGATTCCTTAGAAAATACAGGAACAAAAGTCATAATTAAAGAACAAAAGCAATGTGAAAAGGATTATGGTCTAGAGACGGGGGTAAAACGTCATCTCGCTTCAGGCTTATTGATTGATAGATTGATTTGAATGATTTAGTTCCATACATTTATTTAGTTCCATACATTTATTTAGTTCCAATGATTTATTTAGTTCCATACATTTAATATTTAGTGCATACATTTAATAATTAGTGCCATACATTTAATATTTAGTGCCATACATTTAATATTTAGTGTCAAACATTTAATATTTAGTGCCATACACTTAATATTTAGTGCCACACATTAAATATTTAGTGCCACACATTGAATATTTAGTGCCACACATTAAATATTTAGTTGCCACACATTAAATATTTAGTGCCACACATTAAATATTTAGTGCCACACATTAAATATTTAGTGCCCACACATTATAGTTTAGTGCCACACATTGAATATTTAGTGCCACACATTAAATATTTAGTGCCACACATTGAATATTTAGTGCCATACATTTAATATTTAGTGCCACACATTGAATATTTAGTGCCACACATTAAATGATTTAGTGCCACACATTAAATATTTAGTGCCACACATTGAATATTTAGTGCCACACATTGAATATTTAGTGCCACACATTAAATATTTAGTGCCACACATTGAATATTTAGTGCCATACATTTAATATTTAGTGCCATACAATTAATATTTAGTGCCATACATTTAATATTTAGTGTCAAACATTTAATATTTAGTGCCATACACTTAATATTTAGTGCCACACATTAAATATTTAGTGCCACACATTGAATATTTAGTGCCACACATTAATATTTAGTGCCACACATTGAATATTTAGTGCCACACATTTAATATTTAGTGCCACACATTTAATATTTAGTGCCACACATTTAATATTTAGTGCCACACATTAAATATTTAGTGCCACACATTTAATTTAGTGCCATACATTTAATATTTAGTGCCACACATTTAATATTGAATATTTAGTGCCATACATTTAATATTTAGTGCCACACATTTAATATTTAGTGCCACACATTTAATATTGAATATTTAGTGCCATACATTTAATATTTAGCGGCACACAATTTGTTTTATCAACCATTAATTCAATAAATATGTTCCGAGCTTTCAGCCTACTCAGCCATCCTCAGGGAATTAAATGAAAAATGAAAAATCAATTGTAATGTTTGTCATTTCCCTGAGGATGGGCGAGTAGGCCGAAAGCTCGGAACATATTTATTGAATTAATGGTTGATAAAACAAATGATTATGAATACATAAAAATATTTAATATTAAGTGCCATACATTAAATTATTTAATATTAAGTGCCATACATTAAATTATTTAATATTCAGTGCCACACATTTAATATTTTGTGCCATACATTAAATTATTTAATATTAGTGCCATACATTTATTTAGTTCTCTACATCTATTTAGTTCTCTACATTTATTTAGTTCTAAACATTATTTAGTTCTACATTTATTAATAGTTCCATACATTTATATAGTTCCAATCATTGATTGATTGATTGATTGACAGATGGCACCTCTAACTTAATATTTTCAGTATTGATTCATTGGTATATTGCAAATATATGAAAACTTTTAACATTCAAATATTCAATGATATTAAGTAGACTCCAAACGTTACAGTATCTTTTCCTTAACAAAAATTTAACAGAATTATTTTATTCTCTACTTTCACATCCCCATAATACTTTGTGTCTTTGGGAGGTAACCAGAGGGTATTAATACCCACTTATTTTGCTGAAGGCTGATCAGACAATGTTAACAATACCTTGTTTGGTATCCAAAGATAAAATGAAGAAGTAAAAAACAGAAAAAGATTAAAGCTTGAAGACTAATTTTAAGGTAAATTTTGAAAATTTTTTTGTAAGTCAATACATTTTCTGTAAGACCAAGACTCTTGAAGATCTGTACATGCAAAAATACTACGGATCTCACCGAACTGTGGCGACACGTCAAAAATTTGTCTCGCTACCACGCCCTAATTTGTCTACTGACATGCCTACTTTTGTTACAGCAGTCGGCGTTCCATCTTTCATGTATTACATTGCACTGCAATAAATGAAAGATGGAACGCCGACAAATAGATGTAACAAATAGATGACATCTATTTCACCCCAGCCTGCTCTCAGTCTGACCTCTAGCTCAGCTGGTAGAGCATCGGTAGTACAATTCCGAAGGTCGTGGGTTCAATTCCCAGCGAGGTCGGAAATTAATTTTTCCGAATTTAATTCCAAGGGCTTTCGCCCGGAATAACCTCGTTTCCAAGCACTATAACTTATCTATATTTCTATATCTTCATGTATTTCATAAGTGCTATGCGGCCCACATATTCTTAACTATAAAAATATATGTTTGAACAAAAAAAAATAAATCAATAAAACTACAAAAATATAAGTATGAAGAAATATTTGTGAAAAGTACATAAAAAAGACTTGCCTAAATAAGTATGTCTTCAACTTCTTTTTAAATTCCTTCAAAGATATATGTCCATAAAGTTATAGGTATATATAGGTTATATAGCAGCCGCATGGGATTTAAATCGGTATTGTGAGAAGTATTAAGGATAAGTAGAATCTATTTGATGCATTTAGTGTCTTTACTGACCATCTTTTATTGTGCGTGTTTTCAGATGAAATCACTGGCAATGACATATATCAACAGAAAGTCAGGTAATGTTATTAGATTTTTTTACCCTATTTGAATCAATCATCTTGTTATGTAATTCTATTCATAAAACATATTGTACGTATGAGTTTAATAATGATCAATTTTGTTATTTTCGAAATTCAAGAAAAAGCAATGAAGTGTCAAGAAACTAGCACCAAGTGATTGTGGATTAAAGGCTACTCTGAAGATGTAAGTAAACAATAATGCTGTTCATGCTGTTGTTTGTTTTATTGTTGCCGTTGTAGTTGCTGTTAATTGTTGTTGTTGCTGTTGTTGTTGTTGTTGGTGGTGGTGGTGGTTCTTGTGATATTGCTGTTATATAGCTTATAACTTAATGGGAAATAATGCTAGATGGGATATTGTGCACAGTGATGGGATATTATTGTGCACAGTGATGCATGGGAGTGGAAATGTAAAGTGTAAGTAGGTGGTTTAGGTATTGGTGTTGTTGGTGAATGATACAGATGTCAATGTAATAATGAAGGAAGGATTGTAAATGAAGTGGTAGTTTGAAAGTGAAGAGTAGATTGGTAAGGTTATTTAGGCAGTAGCTAGGAGTAGTAGAGAAGTGAGGCTTACCTGGTGAATAGGATGTAGAAGTGGGTTGGCGATGGAGCAGGCTGAGGGTTGTTGAATGATATGCAGCAGCAGGCAGCATGGAACTCGGAGTGGAGGTAGTAAACAAAATGGCGTATATATAAGATAGAGTAGTAGGGAAGAGAGATTAGCATAGGCACGCATAATGAGAGGGTTGGTATCGAGCTCGTGCGTTCTTGGTTCGTTCGCTCGTGGCCATGAAAGGGGAAGGGAATAGATCAGCCACTAGGTGCCCGAAGGCATCATTAAGCCTAATGAGGGCAGCAATGTAGCTCTGCACGAAGAAGTGTGTAGAGGGACTTGCATGGTGAGCAATAGGGAGGTTTTTTTTGGCCATGAATAGGGAGAAATAGGTCAGTTTTTAGTGAGTAGAAAATTGGTTGCTACCATGTAGGGCCAGACCTGGTGGCTTGATGTGTGTTTGGGCACCCTCACGGGAAGTTTGGTGGGCTATTGAATGGCTGAGCCAAGGGCGAGGAGCGAGTTGGAGGGTGCCCAAAGACTTAGTAATATGTTTTTCTGTAGCAGGGGGCTATGGCGGTTTTTTTGAGCGTTGGTATTCCTGTGGTGCGGCATTTTGTATGTTGTTGGGTTAAGTTCCCGTATGGAGTTTGTCAGACGCGTTGGCGGCAGCGTGGTGACGTGTGTTTAAGTCATGTAGAGAAGGGGTAGTTTGGAAGCCAATTGAGTGTGGTCGGTGGGTGGAATTAGTGTCTAGGACAGATTTGAAGAGGCGACTTTTGAATGGTTTTTTTTTGGTAAGGAAAGCGTTTTGGTACATTTGTTGGTGAAAAGGATCAATGTTTCTGGAATTGTCTGTGATGAGAAAAATGTTCTTGACTTTGTGGGTGCAATTTTTTGTACTTTCTGTTGAGCTTTGGAGGCGGCTATTTTGTTCACTGAAATAGCTTTAGAAAGGCCTAAGATAGAAGAGTTAAAAATATTTGAAAAATGCTCTAAATTGTGAGAAAGAAAAGTTTAGTAGGTATTAGTAGAATGAAAAATGGAAATGTTTAAGCAATGTTTGGAAAGACGAATGTTTATTGTTTGCCGGCATAAGTAAATAGATCCCAAACATGGATTATATAACATGGAATATGTAAATGGACTCTAAAATAGATGATAAAATAATTGAACTAGAGTGATTTTGAATAGTCAAATGGTAGTAGAATTCTTGATTAAAAATAGCTATGGAGGAGTGAAGTAAGACCCCTCCCAAAAATAAAAAAATACACTCTTAAATTCATAAATGAATGAATAAATGAATGAATGAATGAATGAATGAATGAATGAATGAACGAAAGATGAAAAATAAAAATCATAATTGAAATTTCAATTAAAAATCAGCTATTACATAAAGAACACTGTCACAACAGTGGTCTAATTTCCTTATACCACTGATTTGAGGGACTTGAATTTGAAACTTTTTTGTTTAGTTTTGGCCATAGAAATGGACCTTGATATTGGAAAGTCAGCGTTCCTTAAGTTGTAATGATCAAAATGCGGAACATAGAGAGAATAGCTATCTTCGCCAGAAGTGCTATACAGTATGGCAGACTTGTATAGGATAAGTTTAACTTTGATACGTATCCGTATTCCGTGACCGCATTAAAACTCCCAGCACCTAATAGTGTTACTGAGATCTGCTAAAATAACAAACTAAGTTCAGTAATGACTTGGTCTGCTTATTTGGATACTTTCATCGATCTTTTCAGCACTCGAAGATCCATTTCGTATCTCCAAGCGCTCGTGTAATATCCATCCTCTATTTGTATATATACGAACACAACATACTATAAATCCTGATAAGAGTGGTACAATAAGGTTGTCGTTTCACCCTAGTGGATAGATGATTCATTATGAACTATGGCTACACTTCGCTATACAATGTGGCAGTCTCAGAACAGCAAATCGCTCTCTTGATGGAAGAGGTCGAAATGGGGCAATGATGTCAAGTAATATCTAAGCGGTACAGACTGGATGATAATAGATCATGGCATTCTTTTTGAACACCACAGCAACACTAAAGTTCACGTCAGAAAGAGGGGAATTTTGTAAAAAAATCTCACTCAAGTCACTTGATGTGTTATGAGAGTCACTGCGAAACGTATTTCTAATCAGAAAAATAAAAACAGCACAGTAGTATGTCCCTCGAAGTAAAACGCAAAATAGGAGGAATCTTGTAAATAGGATTTTGACGAAGCAGAAATGACTAGTCATTCATTTTGGAAAGTGTCAGAACTGCGTACGCCATAGACATCGTATTAAGGTGAGGTTTCAAAAAATGGAAATAAACAGCATCAAATGTTTACGATATGCTATGTCTTTCTATCCATATTCCAAGAATGGGATATATATTATTGGAATATGGATAGAAAGACATAGTATATCGTAAACATTGGATGGTGTTTATTTCCATTTTTGTAGACATATATATATATATGTATATATACAGCCATTTGCAAAATTATGGCCGTTTCAAATATACGGCATACAGGTATTTCAAAAGTATATCAGACATAGCGAGATATCTTTCTTGATATTTTTTCGGAAAGCCCTATAATAGATAACTCGAAAAAAATATCAGGGATGACATCCCATAATTTTTGATATGCTTTTGATATACTGGTACATATGTATAGAAGCGGCCATAATTTTTGCAAATGGCTGTATGTATGTATGTATGTATGTATGTATGTATGTATGTATGTATGTATGTATGTATGTATGTATGTATGTATGTATGTATACACTTGATTGCAGAAAGGTTGTAGTATACATTTATACATATATCTAATGAGATGCAAAACTTAAAAAAGTAACTTTTTGATCTTACTTATCTTCTATTGAATCAGTCGTAAAATATTGCGCAAAGGCAAGTTAAAAAATATTTTCCACAAAATTTAGTGGTTAAGCAAACGTATTTAAGCATGTTTTACATTCTGCATCTCATTTGAAATCTTGCATCTCATTAGATATATGTATAAATGTATACTACAACCTTGCTGCAATCAAGTGTATATGTATGTATGTGTCAATGTGTATGTGTCAATGTGTATGTGTCAATCTGTATGTGTAAATGTATGTGTGTGTATGTGTGTGTATATGTGTGTGGTGTATATGTGTGTGTGTGTGTATATGTGTCTTTGTAGGTGTAGGTGTAGGTGTAGGTGTAGGTGTAGGTGTAGGTGTAGGTGTAGGTGTAGGTGTAGGTGTAGGTGTAGGTGTAGGTGTAGGTGTAGGTGTAGGTGTAGGTGTAGGTGTAGGTGTAGGTGTAGGTGTAGGTGTAGGTGTAGGTGTAGGTGTAGGTGTAGGTGTAGGTGTAGGTGTAGGTGTAGGTGTAGGTGTAGGTGTAGGTGTAGGTGTAGGTGTAGGTGTAGGTGTAGGTGTAGGTGTAGGTGTAGGTGTAGGTGTAGGTGTAGGTGTAGGTGTAGGTGTAGGTGTAGGTGTAGGTGTAGGTGTAGGTGTAGGTGTAGGTGTAGGTGTAGGTGTAGGTGTAGGTGGAGTATCATACTTAAGAGCTATATAATATCGTGAAAGAAATATATCAAATATTTTCATTCCAAAAAGCACACCGCGTCATGGCTGGGTCCCAGGCCCCAGAAACCGACGCTAACCCTTATTTGTCTTATATTGGGCCCGGCAGGGGTCCCCATGGGTGAGGTTGGCAGGGGGTCTGGGTCCCCCAGACATCTTTCCCTAAAATCGATCTGGGTTTGTGATTACGTCATAGCTGTATCCCAGGCCTCAGAAACCGACGCTAACCCTTATTTGTCTTATACTGGGCCCGGCAGGGGTCCCCATGGGTGAGGTTGGCAGGGCATCTGGGTCCCCCAGACATCTTTCCCCAAAATCGAGGCCGACCTCTGATGACGTCATGGCTGGGTTCCAGGCCCCAGAAACCGACGCTAACCCTTATTTGTCTTATACTAGGCCCGGCAAGAGTTCCCATGGGTGAGGTTGGCAGGGGGTCTGGGTCCCCAAGACATCTTTCCCCAAAATCGAGGCCGACCTCTGATGACGTCATGGCTGGGTTTCAGGCCCCAGAAACCGACGCTAACCCTTATTTGCCTTATACTGAGCCCGGCAGGGGTCCCCATGGGTGAGGTTGGCAGGGGGTCTGGGTCCCCCAGACATCTTTCCCCAAAATCGAGGCCGACCTCTGATGACGTCATGGCTGGGTTCCAGGCCCCAGAAACCGACGCTAACCCTTATTTGTCTTATACTAGGCCCGGCAAGGGTTCCCATGAGTGAGGTTCGCAGGGGGTCTGCGTCCCCCCAGACATCTTTCCCCAAAATCGATCTGGGTTTGTGATGACGTCACGGCTGGGTTCCAGGCCCCAGAAACCGACACTAACCCTTATTTGTCTTATCCTGGGCCCGGCAGGGGTCCCCATGGGTGAAGTTGGCAGGGGGTCTAGGTCCCCCACACATCTTTCCCCAAAATCGATCTGGGTTTGTGATGACGTCATGGCTGGGTCCCAGGCCCCAGTAACGGACGCTAACTCTTATTTCTCTTATCCTGGGCCCGGCAGGGGTCCTCATGGGTGAGGTTGGCAGGGCGTCTGGGTCCCCAAGACATCTTTCCCCAAAATCGATCTGTGTTTGTGATGACGTGATGGCTGGGTTTGAGGTCCCAGAAACCGACGCTAACCCTTATTTCTCTTATACTGGGCCCGGCAAGGGTCCCCATGGGTGAGGTTGGGAGGGCGTCTGGGTCCCCCAGACATCTTTCGCCAAAATCGAGGCCGACCTCTGATGACGTCATAGCTAGGTCCCCAGGCCCAAGAAACCGAAGCTAACCCTTATTTGTGTTATACTGGGCGCGGCAGAGTTCCCCATGAGTGAGGTTCGCAGGGGGTCTGGGTCCCCACGACATCTTTCCCCAAAATCGATCCGGGTTTGTGATGACGTCATGGCTGGGTTGCAGGTCCCAGAAACCGACGCTAACCCTTATTTGTGTTATACTTGGCCCGTCAGAGGTCCCCATGGGTGAGGTTGGCAGGGCGTCTGGGTCCCCCAGACATCTTTCCCCAAAATCGATCTGGGTTTGTGATGACGTCTTTGCTAGGTCCCAGGCCCCAGAAACCGACGCTAACACTTATTTCTCTTATACTGGGCCCGGTAGGGGTCCCCATGGGTGAGGTTGGCAGGGGGTCTGGGTCGACAAGACATCTTTTACCAAAATCGAGGCCGACCTCTGATGAAGTCATGGCTAGGTCCTAGGCCCCAGAAACCGACGCTAACCCTTATTTGTGTTATACTGGGCGCGGCAGGGTTCCCAATGGGTGAGGTTCGCAGGCGGTCTGGGTCCCCCAGACATCTTTCCCCAAAATCTATCTGGTTTTGTGATGACGTCATGGCCAGGTCCCAGGCCCCAGAAACCGACGCTAACACTTATTTTTGTTATACTGAGCGCGGCAGGGGTCCCCATGGGTGAGGTTCGCAGTAGGTCTGGGTCTTCACCACATCTTTCCCCAAAATCGATCTGGTTTTGTGATGACGTCATGGCTGGGTTCCAGGCCCCAGAAACCGACGCTAACCCTTATTTGTCTTATACTAAGCCCGGCAGGGGTCCCCATGGGTGAAGTTGGCAGGGGGTCTAGGTCCCCCAGACATCTTTCTCCAAAATCGATCTGGGTTTTTGATGACGTCATGGCTGGGTTCCAGGCCCAAGAAACCGACGCTAACCCTTATTTGTCTTATACTAAGCCCGGCAGGGGTCCCCATGGGTAAATTTGGCAGGGGGTCTGCGTCCCCCAGACATCTTTCCCCAAATCGAGGCCGACTCTGATGACGTCATGGCTAGGTCCCAGGCCCCAGAAACCGACGCTAACCCTATTTGTGTTATACCTGAGCGCGGCAGGGGGTCCCCATGGGTGAAGTTGGCAGGGGGTCTAGGTCCCCCAGACATCTTTCTCCAAAATCGATCTGGGTTTTTTGATGCGTCATGGCTGGGTTCCAGGCCCCAGAACCGACCCCACCGCGCTAACCCTTATTTGTCTTATACTAAGCCCGGCCAGGAGGCTCCCCATGGGTGAAGTTGGCAGGGCGGCTGCTGTCCACCACTGACATACTTCGCCCAAAATTGAGGACCGACACTACTGATGACGTGCAGTGCCCGCTAGGCTCACAGGCCCCAGAACAGGAAACCGACGCCTAACCTTATTTGTTGTTATACTGAGCGCGGCAGGACGGTCCCATGGAGTGCCCGCCCCTGAGGTTCGACAAGAGGGGCCCGGCCCCACCCTGGGTCCACCCACCCTCGTTCCTACCAAAATCCGATTGCGTTTTCTGTGATGCACGTAATGCCTGCGTTCCAGGCCCCAGAAACCGAACGCTATACCTTATTTGTGTATATACTGGGCGCGGCAGGGAAGGTCACCCAATGGGTGAGGGTTTGAAGGTCGGTTATGGGTTCCCCAGACATCTTCCCCAAAATCTATCATGGTTTTGTCGAGGACGTCATGAGCACCATAGTCCAGGTTCCAGCATATACCGACGCTAACCCTTTATTTTTGCTGAGGACTGCAGCGCCGGCAGCGCGCGTCCCCATGAGTGAGCGTTCGCGAGGGGTCTGGGTATTCACCACATCTGTCCCCAAAATCGATTCTGGGCTTTGTGCATAGACGCCTCAGTGGACTGGGTTAGCGGTCCCCAGAAACCGACGCTAACTCTTTATTTGTGTTATACATGGCCCGGCAGGGTCCCCCTGGGTGGGTTCGCAGGGGTCTGGCGTCCAACCATTATCTTCCCCAAAAGCGATCTGGTTTTGGGATGACGTCATGGCTGGGTCCCAGGCCCCAACCGAATCACGACGCTAACTACCTTATTTCCTTATACTGCGGCCCTGGCAGGGCGTCCCTCTATTCGGTGAGGTTGGAGTGCGGCGTCTGGCGTCCCCAAGACATCTTTCCAAAAATTGATCTATGAAATAGACGTTTGTGTATGACGTCATGGCTGGGTTCCAGGCCCCAAGAAACAGACATTAACCCCTAGCTTTGTCTTATCCTCGGTCCCGGCACGGCGGTCCCCCATGGTGCAAGTTGGCAGGGGCGTCGTAGCCCGTCCACCAGACATCTTTACCCAAAAATCGAT